>JWZX01003238.1:0-43829 GCA_001275005.1 Chrysochromulina tobinii | reverse complement strand
TTTCGGGCGAGACGGCCAAGGGTGCATACCCGAAAGAGGCGGTCACCGTCATGGCTTCCGTCTGCCGCGAGGCTGAGGCGGCGATCTTTTACAGCTCGATTGTGTCCGACATGGAGGCTGTGATGCCGCTGCCTCTCGAGCCTTCGGACTCGGTCGCCAAAGCTGTGGTCGAGGCGGCCACCTGCTCGGGTGCAGTGCTCATCGTCACACTCACGGTCGGGGGCACCTCGGCACGCCTCATCTCCAAGCATCGGCCGCGCTGCCCTATCCTCGTACTCGCGAGCGATCCGAACGTGGGGGCGGCGTGCAACCTGCACCGCGGGTGCATACCCTTTGCGGTTCCCGAGGGTGTTCCCATTCACGGCCATGAGGACGAGCGCTTCGCTGCCGCCATCACCATTGCCAAGCAAGCGAAGCTGGCAAAGTCTGGCGACAAGATCGTGCTGGCACATGGCGTGCGCCACGGCGTGCTCTCGCTATCGAACTTCAAGCTGGTCAAGCTGGCCTGAGCAGGAGGCGTGGTCTGCTGCGACTGACTGGTAGCGCACAACTGGTCGCGCAGAAGACGGGGCGGCGGTGCTTGCCGGCAGGCTCCGAGCGCTTTAGGCCTGATCATTGTGGGCCATTACGCCATTTGCGCCGGCATCGAGACCGAGTTCTCTTGGTTTCTGGATGTGATCCTGGATGCGGAGGACGGAAGCTGCAATGTGACTGCAATGTGAGAGCGGTTTGCTAAATGGGTGCATGTTGATGTTGTGAGGCGAGCTGGCAGCTGCGGAATGGACACCTATGGACACCGTGCGGTGTGCGCGAGGTCGGATAGATGCGATGTGACCCGACCTGTGGGTCCCGCCGCAAGGCGCTCTCGGCAACATGGCCTCATGGGGCCCGGGAAACCATAACCTAGCGTGTATGTGCCACCGCGTCGATGCATGAAAAATGCCGACGGCAGACGTGTAAATTACATGTCGCGAGCCGGTCGCACACGCAACTCAGCGGGGATCCCAGTCGACGTCGCCGACCGGCGCACTTTTTTGACCTAGGGGGACCTTCCCACCGCACTACCGGGCAGGTATATTTAACCCCATAGCATGCCCCATAGCGGCTTATGACGACTGTGGACTGTGCGCCGCCGACAGCCGCTGGGTAAACCAGTCCGCGAGTGCCACGGATGAGAGGGACCGGCTTGCACTGCAGTAATTCTCAAATTTACGGTAACGCATCCGATCTAAACCCTTTCGTCCCGTCCACGGTCCATGGCGCGCTGCGTGGACGCCGGAGGTCCTCTCGTTAGCACACACGTGTCAATCCTAGTCAATCCAAGCTCGGGTCGACGAGTGTGCCAGCCAGAGCATGGACAAGGCTGGCCGGCACCACCGGAACAGCCAAAGGCTCGGCAGCGGGCTCTCGTGCGGGTGCGCTCGGCGAAGGCTTGCCCACGAGCGACGAATATCTGAGTATGTCTGCCATCGCTTGTTGCTCCGAATATCTGAGCATGTCTGCCATCGCTTGTTGCTCCGCCGCCGAGGTCGGACGCCGCTCGACGATTCGGTCGAATTGAGTCTCTTGGCTGCGCAGGCCGAGGAGGATCGAGGCAAGGTGACGCCCAAGGGGGACGACCACCTCTTTTTTCGTCCTGCCGCTCCGCTTCTCGTAGTCGATCGCCTTCAAGTAATCGCTCGGTGCGGGTGGTGAGGAGCCGCCGAGGCGCACCTCGACATCTTTAGCGGCGGAGCCCAGCCCATACTCTTGGGTGATGGGGATCGAGCATAACGGGTCGTGCCGGTGCCAAAAGTGGTGCCGGCCGCCCAGTTGCAAGACGGCCACGGGCATGGACGAGCTCATCTGTGGCGAGGGCACTGACACGAGCCCTTGCTCCCGAATGGAACGAGGAACCGCCTCCTTCGTGTGCTGCTCGATTGCGTTGCCTGCGACGGGCGCGGGACTTGGCGCATCCTCCGATAGATGGCGTGCTAGGATGAGCGAGGCCCCATCAGGCGTTGAACTGTTGGCCTTTCGCGCGCGCTCAAGCCGCTCATGGTAGCGCGGAGCTCTTGTGGATGGCAGTTGCGAGGAGCATTGCGAGGAGGTGTCTTCAGCATCGTCGCCGACACCGCCACCTCCACGACTACCACCCGCGGGCTCGCCGCGCACCTTAAGAGTATCCAACCACATGGCGATCGGGCTGCCGAGAGCCCAGAACGAATGCAATGTGGCACCGCGCTCCAGTGGCGTCGCATGATCGCTCGTAAGCAGCGCATCGGCCCACGTGGGTGGGAGAGCCCTTTGCTCGACGAGGCAAGCAAAATGTGCCTCTGCAACCAAGCAGCCGAGACCTTGGGCAACCACCACAAGCGGCGCCGTGGGCGCGGCCTCAGCCAGCTCAGCCAGTGCCTGTGCGATCGCATAATGTGCTCGGCCAGACACTGGGTCTGAAGGACCATGATAGCTTCGGCGCCAGGCTAGCAAAGACCACAGTGAGCTGCGCTCTCCGGTGTAACCATCTGGTGGTGGCGGCGCACCTGCCTTGCTGCGTGCTGACGCCCAGGCCGGCTCCCAATGTGCACAGCGCATCAGTACGCCTTCACCGAACAAGGTACTTGCGGCTGCACTTGCCAGCCCTGCCTCTCGCAAGGCAGCGACTGCAGCTTCTTTGACTCTGCGCAGCATTGCAGCCCCGCCGTTAAGGTTCTCGTCGGAAGAGTCGTGGAGCACGATCAGCACGGCAATCATGTAGTGTGGCCTCTCCGCGCGTTTCCCCACGCGAGCTGTGTGGATGTGCAGGGCCGAACATGAATGTGCAAGTTTCATCGGCCGTCCGTTTCGGTAATTGCTCTTGATTGCATGCTTGATTGAGCTCGAAGGCGAGGCTATTGGTCACTTCCATGGGCCACGACTACCGGTACCGACGGCACACCGACAACAACATGCCGTGACCGCGTCCGCTTTTCAAAGCGATTCAAGCAACGACCTCGCCTCTTGTGAAACCTCGGCGAGGCAGAGGCCCTCGCCATCCATTCTCCAACCTTCGTGCGGCCGCACCGATGGCCAGCGGCACTCGATCAGGTGAACGATTCCAAGCTGCACCGCGGCCGCAAGCCCCTCGCTAGCTGCCGCCGCCTTGCTGACGATCGTGCCGCGTGTTCCAATACAAAGAGTGTGCCCATCGGGCTCGACGGTTCTTCGGCCGCACCAGGACCCATTCTTGACATCGTCGACGAATATCCAGGCGCCTGCCTGCGCCGAGTGTTTTACAAGCACCTTGAGATGCCCAAGCTTACCAAGCACCGATTTCTGGCCGTCGACGAAGGTGATATCACACGCTTGTCGCGTGTGGCGGCCGCTTACATTCATGCTCGGTAATGCGAGCAGCGCATCTGCATCACCAAAGCTGACGTCGAAGCGCTCGGCATACGCGCGCGTAAGCAGTGCGCTCGCGGTGCGCGTGTATGGGAACGCGTCGATATCAAACGAGCGTACTCGCGCGCCGGATGCAGCGGGCGATGCAGCGCGTCCCTGCATCCGTCGGGACGCGCTGGCCTCGAGTAGCAGCAACGAGGAGAGACCCGCGTTGAAGCCGATCTCGCAGATGTGTATGGGGCGCCTCGTGCCTTGTGACAGCCACGCGGCTCGCTCGCAGGTCCTTTGATGAAGGAAGCGCGTCTTCAGGTGCTTGTAGTCCAGGTAGTTTGCACGAAGCCTATTCACAAGCCCAAGGCCGCGGTGCGCAGAACGAACAAGATGCACCCTGGCAGTACCGTTGGCGTAGCGGTTGATGGGAGCCCCGTCGGCAAAAATGCCCATCAGACCGTGCGTCGTGTACGCAGGATGGCTGCGCTGAAGGTCGCGAGACAACAGCTGCGCCAGAAAGAGCACCCTCGCATGGCTGGCCTCGTCGCAGCTCACCTCGCGTGCCTGCGTTAACTTGACTGCAGCTGCAAGCTCGCTTTGGAGCTGAGGCGGCCGCCCGCAGACTGCGGGTGGATGGCAGCGCTTATTGACGCGGCATACACAAGAGACGGTCCAATCTTCAGTAGGCGTATCGCGTGTGACATCAAGCGTGCTGCCAGGGGCTCCGCTCGCCATGTTCAAGGCAGCTGTTGGGGTCGACTTTCGTCCGGCGTGAGAGGGCGGTCGGAGTGGTATCGGAGTGGGACGGCCCGACTGTTCGTGCATAGCCGTAGTTTATTAACTTGGATAGGATTCCTAAAAACTACATGCACAAACGCATGCAATGGCCATCACTTTGCGTCTTCTTTGAATTTATATATTTCGCTTTGCTTCGCGCACCGTTGTTGTTGTGTGGTTTCATATTCATAACTTTCCCTTTTAAGTAATTTCCAGACCTGTTACCGGTTCAGTACAAGTAAGTTTCTCTTAGTACTCAAGTTTCGAAACAGTTGTGCGAGAGTGTGCGGCGTCGGGGGCGCGGTGCGGCGGCGCGCGCGGGGGACCAGAACTTTCCGGAGATGGACTCCGCCACGGTGCGACTACTTGAAGGTCAGGCCGGGTTGCATAGCCGGTCTTCACCGCTGCCCAACGCACCTGAAGAAGGGCCTTCTACAGAGCCCGAGTTATTCAAGCTGACGTTGCCCGCCATCTCGGCCACGCCGCGAGGCACCTCGACGCTGGATGCAGCTGCATCTAGCCTTGCAACAAAGCTGCGAGCGGGAGGTGCGCAAACTGAACGCGTGGGCGCCAAATGGAGGCGCGCGCATGCGCCTGTGCTCGCGCGTCTTCGTAAAGAAAGTTCACGCCCGCTTGCTGCGAACGCTGGAGAGGCGCTGGAGAAGCGAGGCCAGGCACTGCTGGTGCGTGAGAAGATCCGGCAGGTTCGCAGGAGATCCGATTGGCCCCCGCTCGAGCAACATTTGACACAGGCGCTCGAGATCCAGCCCGATGATGAGCAGCTGCTGTGCGAACGCTCGGTCGCGCGACTGCGGCAGCGCAAGATTACCGACTCCATCGCTGATGCCCAGCGTGTTCTCGAAGTTAACCCGTTCAGTGCGAAAGGCTACTCGCAGGTGGCCCTCGGGAAGATGTACCAGCAGCAATACTCGGAGGCTGCAGAGCAGCTCGTGCAGTCGCTCGAGTGCGATCCGACGCACGAACCCTCGGCGGAGCTTCTTGGCGAAGTGCTCAGCACGATCCGACGAACCCGCTCATACTGGAAGCCCCGGCCCGAGAAGCCCAACCCGACGTTCGACAAGGTGCTCGAGAACCGAACTGAGTTTCGCCCAGCAGACGCAACTCGCCCATGTCCACCCGCTCCGGCCAAGGTCCAGGCTGAGTCGCACAGTACCATTCGCGTCGCGTGGGAAGTGGTCAACGACGACGGTGGCGACGAGTGCTTCCAGTACGAGCTGCAGTATACGCCGGTCGACCCGATCACAGCCGATGTTAGCCATTGGCGCACCGCCTACCGCGGTATCCGCAAATTCGGAGTGTTACTTGCGGATCTGCTTTCAGACACCGAGTACTGCTTCCGTGTGCAGGCGAGCAACACCGTCGGTGAATCGCTCTGGTCAGGGTACTCGCGCGCCAGGACTGCGCCGGTGCCCGAAGGCTACCGAAAGGCGATCAACGAGATCCCTGAGTCGTGGAACTCGCTCAAGGATGACCTCGAAGATGCATACCGTAAGGTGTACAAGGGGCCGGCCCAGGGGGCGGCTGATGAGCTGCCCATCGATCTCATGTGGGATGATCTGCTGGTCGAGCTGCAGAATAGCGTGTCTGTTCTCAAGCAGTGCTTCCGCGTGTATACGCTCGCGGGTGCCATCGACGATGAGCCAGTGAATGTGTCGATGCTCCAGTTCCGCAAGTGCCTGACCGACTTGAAGCTCACTGGCAAGGAGTACCCTCAGTCCGACATGGATATGATCTTCTTGCGATCGTGCCAACTCAAGATCAGCCCCAAGACGTCTCCCACGAAGTCGAACAGCCCCCCCCCTGGCCGCTTGAGCCCGCCCCCCAAATCTAATAGCCCCCTCCCTGGCCGCGTGAGCCCGCCCCCTAGTATGGACTTGGCGAACGAAGTGCGCCGCTCGATTAGCCCGCCGCCAATGCTCGCACTGCCGTCAAAGGGTGCCCCCAATGTGATATTCGCGGCCGACAGTAATAATGCGATGTCCCCTGCAGAGACGAGCCTCTCACCGTCAACCGCATCGCCTTCGCCTTCGCCTCCGATGCGCCCGCCTTCGCGTCCGCCTTCACGTCCGCCTTCGCGTCCGGCGTGGTCGCGAAAAGGACCTCGCAATGAGTTCTGGACGGCGTCTGAGGTCCCTTCCTTGGCAACGCCGAGCCCTTCACTACTAGTGCCACAAGAATCGACGCGCGTGTCGATTGCCGCGCAGGGGGACGCTCTCGCCGCCCTCGAGAGCAACTCGGACGAAAAGAAGCTCTCGCAGGCCAAATTTGTAGGCGCGATGGTTCGTCTTGCCGCCTTCCGCGCTGCGGCTTTCAAGACGGACGCGGCGTCGTGCGGCTCGCTCGGTCTTGCGCTGTCAGAGTTTGTGCAGCTGCAAGTGATCCCGCATTGCGACCTAAGCCTGGGCGATGCTATGGGTGCCACCCTAAAGGATCGCAAGGTGCAATGGGTCCTCGAAAAGTGGCGCGACAGGCTCGCCTTCCCGTACACAGTGTATTCGATCCTCGACGACGAGGGCTCGATGCTACTCATGAACCTAACGGAGATGCTCGCGCTCTTCCGCGACTCAGGCTTCATCGACGACGAGCTCTGCACGCGGCGAGATATCACCAACTTCTTTGCTATCGTCAACCTCGACGACGAACTTTTCGAGGCGGCGGGCGGCAAGCATACCACGGACAACTCGCTCGAGCTCACCCTTGATGAGTTCCTCGAGGTGGCCGCGCGGGTGTGCGATGCAAAGCTCCGCGCCCACCCGGAGCTCACAAGCCAGATGGGCCCACCACCGCTGCTCGGGCTGCGCTGGACCGAGGTGGGCACCAGCACGCCCAGGAATGGCAAGCGGCTGCAGCATTCGCGCCTCGAGGAGGCACTGTGTAGCGCGCTTGTGGTACCCAAGGACCTGTTTGAGACCTTTGGGCTTGAACCAGATGGACCTAACCCTGTGCTCCCAGACAGCTTTGTTCAAGTCGGGAAGCGCTACTTCAAGCCTGAGGAACCAGGCTTTGAGCATCCACTCGAGCTGTGGATCGAGACACTCTTCTATCCGCGAACCATGGCGGCGGCGAAAAAGAAAGTTGACGAAGAGTGCACGGCGAGCCCGGAGAAGAAGAGACGCATGGCCAAACGGCTCAAGTCGATCAAGAAGACCTTCGATGCGGAGATCGTCGAGGATGGCGAAGCAATCCGCACCAACCCGAACTCCCGAACGACGTTTGGGCGAACGAGTTCGAGTCCGTGATCTCGTTTGCCGAACGGAAGGGGATCGACCAGGTATGTTTTCAGACAGGGATCCGACGTCTACTCGGGCACGATCTGCAGTGCCGCGTGGACCCACCGTGGTGGTGCGCGATTCGATGCCTGTTGCGTCGTCGCAAGGCCCGGCCTCTCCCTCCTGTGTGTGTGACAGAGGGCGCGAGAGTAGGCCATGGCCATCTAGCTTTAGGAGTTTAATTTCTGCAAACGATTCATATTTTAGATACTACGTACCAGGCTCTTCCGGATACGCGTACGCCCCGGCGCGTAGCCCCGGCGCGCCGCGGCGGCCGGGGCGCTGCGCTGTGCCATCACAAAATCGAAATGAGAATTGAGATTCGTGAGATGTTTGATCAGTCTGAGTCTCGTCTCTGATGCTCCCCGTAGTTTGGAATCAGAGAGATGCTAGAGATTCAAGTTGTCAAACAACCTGCCTCGGCTCGTCGCCAGCGGCGGCGTCCAACATCACGTCAGAACTCACAGGCCACTTCGAGAAGAACTGGGTTAGGCCGCGCTTGAGGCTAAATTTTTCCGGCGAGCTCGGGAGTGATTGACTCTTTGGGGTTCCTTTGGAGCCTGTGAGCCTCGCGAGAAATTGTCTTGCGTATGCGACCGAGCGGAACCCATCTTGCATCTGACTATCTGGCGAAGGCGGCTGCGACCATGGCAGAGAGCCGCGATCCGTCTCACGATTCGTCGACTTGAAGCTCGCTGGCGGAGAGCCGCGATCCGTCGACTTGAAGCTCGCTGACCTGGATCCCCCGAGCGATCGTGCGCTCTGGATTCGGAGTAGATCTGCCTTACTGTCGCCTCGGCGCAGCACGCGCTGTCGTGCGTTGGCAGCGTCCCTCTTTGCATCATCGACAGAGCGTGAGTCCGCAGCCAAAAAGAGCACATCCTCAGCCTCTTGGTGACCGTTCTCGCGAGCGATGTCCATCGCAGTACGGCCCTTAGAGTCCTTCGAGTCGATCAGGGCGGGTGCAGCATTCAGGAGAACACCTGCGCATCAGCGAGGACTGTGGTAAGCACACAGCAAAAAGCGGTGTGAATTGGGCTGCGGTGCACAAGAGAGGCGAACCGAGGATTTCGTCGTGGCCACGAGCAGCAGCGTGCATGATTGGGGTCCAGCAGTGCGTCAAGGGCACCGCAGCAATATATACGTCCGCGCCATCGTCGATGAGAGTGCACAAGGCATCACAACGGCCAGCCTCGGCGGCAAGGGCGAGCGCTGTCATCCCTCGCTGGTCTTGCGCGTCGATGTCAATGCCTGCGTCCAGGAGAACGAGCATCGCCTCGGTGTGGTCCCCAAGGGCCGCCACATGCAGTGCCGATCGTCCAAGGATATCGCACGCGTCCAAGGGAAAGCCTTCACCAATGAGCCTGCGACATTCGTCCGCGTTGCCCATAGCCGCCGCCTTACGAAGCTGCGCACCTTGAACTAACAGTGCATCTTTCGCCCTCTGCTCCTGTCGCTGCCTCTCTTGTTCCATCCTCACTCTCTCACTCTCCTCGGCGTTGATATCCTTCCCAGCAGCACGTCGAGCGGCACGTCCCGCCAGCACTGCTTGCCCACGTGACTTGTTGCCCATCTTGCTGCTTTTGGCTTTCGGCTTTGTGGCCTCTTGCAATGTAACAGCTGCGCGAGCTTTTATGGCCTGTTCTTCATCCACGTCGCGTGAACGATTCGCACTGACAGCAGGCACAGGCATGATGCCGCGAGTCCAGGTGAGTGTGGATGTGTGGTTTGGGCCCGTCCGCGGAGAAGGAATGTTCAGGCCGCTCTGATGAAAATCGAAATCTGGACGCGCACTGGGACAGTATCTTTTCACGAACGCGGTTTCGCCCCCCGTCCCCGAAGCCCGAGATACATCTGAGGCTAATCAAGACAGCCGCATTTACTGTACTGAACCGTGAAGTTCTGTACACCGTACAGAGCCGTTCGGAATACCGGTAAGCCTGCACGGCGTGGGCGACCGGCGTGGTCGAACGGTTGGCGTCGCTTGCACGGCGGCTGCAGATAGCTCCACCTCAACATGGATCCATCGGCAGAAAAGGCGTTTGCGCGCATCCAGGGGGGCAATGCCGCTGTCTACTCTTCGTTCACCTTCAAAGAGAACGGAAAGACGGCCAAGTTGTTGTACGTTCCAGAAGGGGCGAGATCAGGGTTCAGTGCGCAAAAGCTGGAGAGCATCGTTATGGATGACAAGTGGGGCTGGTGTTTCGACAAGGGCGATCCTAACTGCATGATTCACTGTGATGCTGGCGCAATCCATCCGAAGGTGTTCGCGACGAACGTGCTGTGCAAATCGTCACACTTCAAGACCTTCTGGGACGATGCGCTCATGCAAGCCAGGTTCAATCAGAAGAAGGAGGGTCCCGAGGCGGAAGAGTATGCTCTAAATTGCATCGTGAGCATTTGCACCCCCTCACCGATGCCATGCTCCTCGGGCTCCGTCACCGACGCCTTGAGTCTCGGGCCCCGTCTATACCCGTGACTGATCGCGTGCTCCTCTCTCCCCGACCGTGACAGTGCGAAGTGATCCTGGCCAAGATGGCCATCATCTTTGCAGCACTCCTTGACATGTGTGACCAGCCATCGGGGGGCAACTGGCTTGTCATCGATCGCACCCAATACAAGGCGCCTGCTGCCGAGCTGCTGATCGAGATGGCCATGATGAAGACCAGCTCCAGACCGTACATCATGTACATCGACTACTTGGATCGGTTCGACGTTTTTAGGGGCGAGACGGGTGAAGGAGAGCTGGTCGAGCAGACGCAGAACTGCCTGAATACTTTCAAGATGGCCATAGCCGCGGGGCAAGAGCTCGGAATAGAGGATGCCGGTCTGAAGACTCCTGTGCACCGATTCTATGATGTCGCGGACCCTGATACAGGTTTCTTGGACCCCTACTCGCCATATTTCGATCAACCTCTCCCTCGCCCGGAGGACCCGGACGTACCAGTCACAAGTCGCTCCAGGTGGCAGTACTTCTACACCTCGATGGCATTTGCCTCAGCGACGCACTACATCCTCGTCGACCACGATCACGATCGCATCGATTTGTCGGGCCTTGGACCAGTCGGCTACATACACGCAAACGGCGAGGACAGGATGGTCCCCACGCTCACCTATCGCATCCAGCGCGGCGAGAACATTGTGATGCTACACCACTCCGGTGGCCTTACTCAGGCTTATGCCGCGATTCGGGAACAGCTGCTCAAAATGTTCCCCTCGCCTGACCCGGAAGAGATCCTAAAGAACACGAAGGAGCACATGTCCTCACCTAGACCGTGGACGGAAACCTTTGGCTTGCCCGAGATTCTCATGATGATTGAGTTGCAGCAACGAGCTCCGATGCTCTTACGGACAGGGATCGTGGCCGTGGACACGTTGAACGATTCGTCAGAGGATGTGCTTGCCACGCTGACCTGCTGCTTCGCAGGCGGCGGCGGCGTGCCGGAGCTCGGGCTGGGTGAGGCGGAGATGATTTGCATCCTCACCGCGTGGAAGCGCCACATTACGCTCTACGAGAATGCATGCTACTTCGAGAGAGTCGCCGACTTTTTACAGTTGACTCTGTATCTTCTCAGCGTCGTGACGACGTTTATCACCGTCGTCTACGCTCTAGCAGTCGCCGAGGAAGAGCAGACAGCGGCACTCGCGGCAGCGGCTGGTCTCGTCCCTGCTGGCGTGCGCAGGCTCGCTATGTCGACCTTGAGTGCACGCATTCTGCAGTCAGATTCGAATGTTACCGAGGTCGCACCGATCGTCGCTCCGGGAGAAGAGGGACTGTACGCCGGATTGACCGGCGGATATTCCTTCACGATGATCATTCTTCCCATGGTGGCCACTCTTATCGGCACCATCCGGTCCAAGTTGCGACCGCGGGAGAAGTGGGCCGCTTGCCTGATGGCAGCCAATCAGATCGCCGCGCAGATCTACTACTACCGCATGCGCGCGGCCTGGCCCACTTCCGTAGGATACGACACGGCCGCCCCACAAACTGAGATAGTGCCCGGTCAAGAAGACCCAGTTCCCATCTCCAAGATGAGGAAGGAGATAAAGGCACGTGAGCTCTTCGTCGGCACATGCGCGGAGATTTACAAAACGGTCATATCCTCCGAAATCAGCAAGGGCGGCTCGCTGCACATGGGCAGGATGTCCAGATACCAGGTGCAGACTGAGGCAGATCGCACAATTTTCATGGACCATCTCAGGGTGCACGTGGACGAATTCTACTATGGAATTCGCAGGAAGCCCAAGAAAGATCATAAATCCATCTTCCTCAGGGACAAGATCGAAGACGCGATGGAAGACATTGGCGATGCCATCGAGGACGCCATTGAGGCTATCGACGATGCCGTCGATGAGGTGACAGGGGCCGTCGATAAAGCTGACGAGAAAGAGAAGAAGAACAACAACTCCGACGACCTGGTCTCTCAGATGGCCATCGATTCCTACGTTGAATGCCGTGTCAGATCGATCTGTAAGCTTCTGGAAAAGCGTGCTCCAGCGCTGAGCAACCGCTTAAATCGGCTCGAATATGCGCAAATGCTCGCCAACAGTTCCGGCGCCGTGCTGGCTTTCCTCGGCCAAAGCAACTGGATTGCGATCACCGTCGCAGTCGCTTCCGTGGCCGGCGCAATGCAGGATTACTTTTACCTGCCGAGCCAGTTGGGCGAGACGAACCGCGCCATGCAGGAGCTGCACAACCTGATGATAGAATTTGAGTCGTTCTCATTAGTGCAACGCAACATGTCAAGAGTCAAGAACAAGTTCGTATCACAGGTCGAGGAGAGCCTCCTTCTCTTGTGCCAGGCGCGCACGCAGCAGTCGCCCGCGCTGCCAGGCCAAAAGGACGGCGGCAACGAAGAGGAGGAAGAGTGAGCGGCGGCAGTGGCGGATGCGGTTGGACCAGGACCACACGTGAAAGCACATCTCTGGTTCATGGCCAACGCGCGCATTTTAGCATGCAGAGCGCATTTTAGCATGCAGAGGGGACTCGTGGGCCACCCCCGCACCGAGTCCCGGCACAGACCACAGTCACAGAGCAGAGAGCAGCAGAGCGAGAGCGAGCGAGCGCCCTCGGCGCTTGTAGTGCGTTCGGTGCCGTGTTGCCTCCAGTTTCTCCACCGAACACGTCCGAAATCGGAGAGTATTCTTTCGATTCAAAATTTCAAAGTCGCGCGCCACCGCTCGCGGCGCGGTTCCGCTTGCGGCGAATTTAAGGAATAACCGAAAATCCAAAACCCCAAAAGCAAAACGTTGGCGGTCGTCGGACGTCCGGCGTTGTCGGAATTGCTCGCGTCGCGGGCGGGGACGCTCGGACGTAGCGGACCAGGCACCAGCATGCTTCCGCCGTTGCGCCGAACCGACGCGAACCGCCCACCGCGCGCCGTGGGCCGTGCCGCCCGGGTTCAGACCACAGACGTTTCAGAGCAGGCTTGAGGCATTTTCATTATCAGCAGTGTGTTGATGATGACAGCAATTGGGCCTCGAAGAGGCGCGAATTCCAATGTGGGTCAGCGTCGAGCCTGCCGACACAGCGACACGTCCGGACGGCGTGCCCGTTCTTGTGGGCGCTGCGCGAGGGAGTATCGGCATCAAGCGCCGCTACCACCTCGAACCGGTGACGAATGCGTACAACGAGGCGACGCACAAGGAATCGATGTCGCCAGCTCCACGATGCATGATGAGCGGTGCCGACGCTCAGGTATGCCCGCGCCATGATCTGGGCTGCCGTGCGCTCGTCGCCCGCGGGCAGCTCGATGCGCATATATCGACGTGCCCATTCGTGCTCATGCAGAGCTTCATTGCGGAAACACGAGCCCGGATGGAGGCGCTTGAACGTGACAATCGTGTACTTCGCTGTGAGCTGCGCGTGCTAACGGCAGCGGCCAGGGAGCGAGACGCCCTCTGGCACGAGGCGCAGTGCTGCGAGCGCTGTGGCTCGGTATTTTTCGATGCGAGGCAGGAGCTTTCGCCAGCAGCGGCTCCAAAAGAGGTTCCGATAGCGAGTGCCGTGTCGCGGCCACCGCCTTCCGCTTGCACAGCGCGTGCGCCCTTCCCAATGCGTGGCTCCGTGCGCTCACCTTATCGTTACAGACGATCAGAGGATACAGTCGACACGCTCGCGGCCGAGGATCTGCATGGCGAAGACGGCGTTGGCATCCTCGGCTCGGCATCGTACGACTCGCGAGCTAATAGCTCCTCAAAACACGCCGCGACATGCCGCAGCTGTCACGGCAGCAGGGTGCCAATGCGGCTGTGGAAGAGCAAGCGTGCCCGCGAAGTAGAGATTGCCGCGCCCGAACGCTACACCACATCCGCTGGCGCTAAAGGCTAAATAGCTCGACTGTGGACTGATCTCCCCCCCGGCGCTCGGGTCCAACGCGGCCGGTCGTGCGTCGTGGTTGATTGTTCTCGTCTGTACGGGAGTTACACTGAGTACTGTTCCCCCGGCCAGGTTTTCCTAACATCAAGCTACGCTACATGACTATGGTACTGCTTCTCTCATCTCTGCTACAGCTCGTCCCCTGAGCTCCCCTTACGCCCTTTGCTACAAACTTACTTGCTTGCGCGCACGTTCACGCGCAGGCCATTGATGAGCTGCTCGGGCGCGATCCGCCCGCTGCCGTCCCCCCTCGCGCGGACAAGCTCGTTGACGAAACTGTCGACCTCAGCAGGCGTGAACATCTTGCCAACGCGCATCGCGAGCATGCCCAGCGTGACGCGGCACGCTCCGGCGTCGAGCCGAGCGCTCGTAGTGAGAATCTCCTCCCGCAGGGTCTGCAGATCGTCAGCCGACAGATCCTGGAGCGAGTCGTCCACTGCAACGCGCTGAGCGAGCGTGTGGGCTTGGGCCTCTTTGGCACGGCGTTCATTCGCGCCCTCCACCTCCTTTTCGGTGAGCACGCACTTGACCCACGAGCCCACCTCCGCCTGCGGCAAGCTCGTGCCGCCAGTACCTTTGGCCTTGTGCGAAGGCTCGTGCGAGTGTTTGCCTTCGAGCTTTCTGTGGTGCTCCTGCGTGAGCCGGCGCATCGCCACGAACTCGTTGAAGTCGACGAAGCCGTCCTTGTTCAGGTCGGCCTTGGCAAACATTTGACGCACGCGCTTCACCGTGGCGGCCTCGGCGTCGCCGGCGGCCATCGAATGGCCGACGAGCGCCGTTTCGAACTGGTCAAGAGTGAGCAGCGCGTTGCGCTCATCGCCCTCCATCGCCACAAACGCAGCGGCCGCCTGGAGCACGTCCTCAGGCAGCTCGGTGGCATGCTCGGTTCGCAACTCGTCCACCACGGCGCGCGATCCCGAGGATCGCGCGAGCAGCATGCGCAAGTAGTCTGGCTGCACCGGAGGTGGGAGTGTCGCCGCTCTGGCGAGCGCCACTGCCTGCTCTTCGTCTGCCTCCGCGGGCTTGACGACCGCTAGTACGCGCAACGCGGCGGCCGAAGCGGCCGGCGGAAGTGCAACCGAAGCGGCCGACAGTTGGCTCGGGTCTCTATAGACGCCCCTAGATTGAAGCTGCAAGGCGGCGGACTGAGTCGAGGTCGCGTCTGTCTCATTCATGCCCAGCCCACCAGAACATCCTGCGCCCAAGTCGAGGTCGCCCAAGGAGCTGGACGAGCGAGCGCCCATCGCGTCCGCCGCGACGCTCTCGTCAAGAAGGCCGTCCTTGACGCGCCCGAAGGTCATCCCGCCGACGCGAGTCTCATTAAAGACGAGCCACTCGTTGAAGTCAATGAGACCATCCTGGTTGAGGTCAGCCTTACGACACAACGCCTCGAAGACTACGTCGCCGCTAAAGCGCACTCCGAACCGAGCGACCAGATGGCGACGAAACTCGTCGAGCTGCAAGGCGCCATCGCCGTCCAAGTCCGCGTTACAGAAGAGCATCGCCGCGCGGTGTACCTGCGCTTGGGTCATGCCTGCAATGCTGTCCACGTACTCCCGACTGTTTGAGCGCACCAGCAGCAGATCCAGGTATTGCTGGTCACGCCCCTTGACCTCACGCCGCAGCCCATCTGTCCACCGGCGGCTCACGCCGGAGCTAGCCGCGTTGTCGCCCCCGCCGCCGGCGCCGCCACCGGCGCCGCCACCGGCGCCACTTCCGGCGCCGCCACCGGCGCCACTACCGGCGCTACTACCGCCGCCTCCGCCGCCTCCGCCATCATCCCTACGATCGTGCTGCGCGTCATCGTCTGTGGTGATCGGGACGCCTCCGATGTTGGCGACGCCGGCCGCATCCAAAACCTCGGCACTCGCGAGCGGATCCTGCGCGGCGGCTTGCAGTTCGGCGCGCGCCACATCGATCCTGGCCATCACGCGCGCCCTTCGCTTCCCTCCGCGCTGGAGCCTCGCCGCCGCGTCGTCGCGCCGCGACTGAAGCTCTACGAAGTGCGGCTCCTTCTTGTCCTCGGATGTCACGGTGCCGAAGGCCGCCTCACGCTCCTTCTCCCATTTGGCGATCGCCGCCTTGGCGACGGCCAGCTCCTTGAGCGCCAGCTGCCGATCGGCCTCTAATACTGCGAGCGACTCGACCGCGTGTGCGTGCCGCAGCACACGTAGCGTGTGCGCCTCGTCGCGTAGGACCGTGGACTCGAGGCGATCCTCGTCGTGCGCGACGCGCCCGTGGCGCACGCGGAAGACGGCCTCCCAGGACGCGATCGACGCGAGCGAGCGCTCGATCTCCGCCGCGATCTCCGCCTCGCGTGCCACGCACGCCGCGTATTCCGAACGCTCGGCGCTCAATAGAGAGCCTCCGAAGGATTGCTTCGAGCGCCGCCGGCGCGAACCCACCTCGCCGACGGCGTTCCGCTTTGGCACAGCGCGCGTGAGCAGCGGCTCGCTCGGCTCGCCCGAGGGCCCCGTCAAGTGCTCGTACGCGGGCTCAAAGTACTGGCCGCCTGCCACAACGTAGCAGTCCGGTCGCAGAGCCTCCAAGCCAAACAAGATCAGCTCGGCCTGCGTGAACTTCATCCTGCCCCGCTGCAAGGCCGTGGAGAGCGCAAAGCTACGCACCTCGGTCCCCGATTTCGGTTTCGAGCGGTCGGCGACCTCCTGCCACCTTGAGCCGAGCCACGTAATGGGCTGGGTGATTGCGGCCACCCTAAACTCGTGCCACGTGATGGGCTCGAGGCCGTCCGCATGCACGCACGGCTCGGGGTCGTTGGTATTCGCCACGAGCACACAGAACTCGCCATGACCGCCTGTGCGCACATCAACGCGGTAGCCGATGATCGCCGAGCCGCCTGAATACGAAGGCGGAGCCCACTTGAGGTTTGCGGCCGTCGTCTCCATGGACACTGCAATAGGGGCGCCCGGTGGCGATGCGACGCGCCCGCTTACTTGGTGAGTCGAAGTCGACGTAGCCTGCATGATATCCAAGGCGTCGCTCGTCGCTTTGTGGCCAGGCAAGCCTGCAGCAGCCCTGAAATCTATCAAATTGGATCGCATTCACGCGAGTTTTTCAATTCACGGAGATCGGCGTGAATGGGCGAGGAAACTTGTGCATGTACGGTACTGCACTTGGACTCGACTTGACTTGTAGAGCCGGAACTTAGCATGGATCGCCTCAAGCAGCGCCCGTCGCTCGCGAAGCTCGCGGACCGCTTCAACACTGCGCCGCCTCCGGGCTACGTTGCTGGCCGAGGACGCGGCGTGAGTGGCTTCGCCAAGCCCGATCCTGCCGACCTGCCCAAGGGCCGTGGTGCACGTGGAGCGGGCGCCGCGGGGGCTGGATCATCGGCTGAGCTGCAAGCGACGGCTGCCGACGTTGAGACCGCAGGGGACGAGCACAAGCTCAAGCTCGGAGCCGACGGCAAGCTCGAGGGTGATGCAGGCGACTCTCGCGAGCTCGATCTGAGCGAGACCGAGCGGTTTGAGAAGCAGCAACTTTCCATGGACAGCTCTGAGGCAGGCTTTAAGATAGAGGCCTTCAACATGGACGCGGAGCGTCGCGAGGGCCACTTCGACGACGATTTCAACTACGTGTGGAAGCGCAAGGGCGACGACCCCGACGATGCGAATGACGCTTGGCTCGGCGAGGTCGACTCCACGGGCGAGAGCGCCGAGAAGGTCGAGAAGCGGCGGCGTCTGCTGCAGCAGCAGATTGAGATGCAGCAGCAGCCTGACGAGCCCGCGGCCGACCGCGGGGCACTGCTCCAGCAGATTCTCGCGGTCGTGAAACCTGGCGAGACGGTGGCTGCAGCTCTCCGGCGCCTAAGCAAGAGGCACGCTACGAGTGGTGGCAAGCGTCAGGCTGCCGGGTCCGGCACGCCAAGTGCCGCGTCGGCCGCAGGTGCGGCTGACGGCCACGGCGACGACGGCAATCTCGAGGAGATACTCGCCAAGCAGCAGTTTGAGGAGCTGACGGACGCCGCTGACGCGATGCTCCGCGCGGGTCGCTTCGACATCTACAGCCGCCTGCGTGAAGCGCTCCTCGATGAGGTTGAAGTGCTGCGCCGGGCGGCCGATGGCGCCGCTACCAGCAGCCTCGCATCCGCACAGGGCGACGAGGCCTCGGCCGCAGCTGCTGTAGCCCTCGGCATCGAGCCGCATGTGCACGCCGGCGCCGTGGCGGGCGGCTTCGTGCTCGACGCCGCCCATCGCGTGTACTTTAACGCATCGTCGGGCCTCTACTTCGACCCTCGTTCCTCCCTCTACTGGTCCGCAAGCAGCGCGAGCAGCAGCCAGCCGGTCATATACTACGTGTGGGACGCGGCCGCGGCGCAGTTTGTCGTCGCGCCTGTGGACGGTCAACTGAGCAGCTAGACCGATCCCGGCTAAACGGCCTGTAGACCGTGCAGAGCCGATTCGTCGCAGCGAATTTCTGATTTCCGGTTTGCGGTTTCGCAACTTGTGAAATTGAGCTTTAAATCCAGCTCAAATCAAGTAGGATTTCTGTAGGCTGTGCGGCTGATTTCAAGAATCGATCCCGAGTACTGTACAACACGGCGCTATGCTATCGGTTGCGACGTGGATTAGCATGGTATGTACACTGTTGTACACAAATAGTAATTATTAGGACTTTAGGAGCTGGATCGCGCTCGGCCTCCCCCCCCCTCTCACGTTTCACCGGGACGCCTCTCACGCCACCGCCACTGCGAGCTGACGCTTGAGCGGCGGCGGCACCTCGGGTGGGCCCGCCGCTTCCATCGAGCGATACGAGGGCTGCTCGACGCTCTCGTCCTCGTCGACGTCGTTCCATGAGCCCGTCGCCATGCTCGCGTAACCGCCGCTTGACTGGCCATGGAAGGGGGGCGGACCAGACGAAAGCGAGCGCCATTCCATAGAAGGCACCTCTTCGAGGACGCACGCGGCAAGGGCACTGCCCAATCGGCTAAGGCTGGCGCCGCCGACGCCGGCGCCCTCAGCGCCATCCGCCTCCATCGGCTCGCCCGCGAGCTGGCTCACGGAGCGGAGCACGGCTCGCTGGCGTCGTGATGGGCGCTCTTCAATGCCTTGCACGGGCGGCGGGGGCGGCGGCGGCAGCGGCAACGGCAGTCCAGAGGCATCGGCTGTGGCATCGGCTGTGGCGTCGGCTGTGGCGTCGGCGTCGGCTTCGGCACCGTCGGAGGCGGCGGCGATGGCGGCGATGGCGGCGGTGGCGGCGGCGCTCACGGCGGCGGCTCTCTCGGCTTCAGCAGCAGCGGCGTAGACCTCACTCTCGGTCAGGGCCTCACTGTCGTGCACGAACTCGGACGTTAGGATCTGCTGGAGGGAGAGACGCTCCGCGGGCTCAGCCTCCAGCATGCCATCGAGGAGGTCCGCCGCCTCGGGCGCGCTGCTGAGCAGTTGGTGGCGCCGCATCGGTCCGTACATACGCCGCAAGGGGAAGACTTGAATGGACACAGGTCCGCAGGTGGCCTCGAGAGTACCTAAGCCGAGCGTGTGCTGCTCTTGGAGGTGCTGGTACCCACTGATGGTGGGGTGCTCGTCGAGCGGATAGAAGCCCATGAGCATCACGAAGAGGCACACACCGAGCGACCACACGTCCGCTGGCACGGCATCGTACGGCATCGTCGGAGGCTCTCGCCTGCCTTTGTTGACGAACACCTCGGGCGACATGTAGGCGGGCGAGCCGCGATAAAGATCTTGGTTCACCAGACCGAGCTGGAGGTCGTGCCACAGACCGAGGTCTACGACGCTCACAGTCTGCATGTCGGCATGGAGCATGCAGTTCTCCTGCAAGGCGCTCGCATCGACTCAGGAGGCAGTGCGGCTACAGGGACTTGCGGGCAAGGGGTTCGGGCGTTCCTAGCGACGACGCACCAGCTTGATGTCGAGGTGCCCTATTCCCAGCTTGTGCAGGTGATCGACGCCACGCGCAATTTGGTGGAAGAGCGTGCGTGCCCGCACCGTGGGCACAGGCGTGCCTTGTGAAAGTGCTTCAATCACGTTGTCATACAATTCTCCCCCGCTGATGCACTCGAAGCTGAGGAGGCTGCCACCAGGAACGGTTTCGTGCCCGAAAAACTTGACGACGTTGGGGTGGGGATGTGCCTGGATGCGCTCCAGTGCTGCTGCCTCACGCCGAGGGTCTGAAATGCCGATCGCGGAGGCCACGCTCTTCACAACCCTCTGCGCACCAGTGGCGCGATCGACGTAGAGGTAACAGCACCCGTAGTTCCCCTGTCCGAGGGGCTCGAGCCTGTCTAGCGAAAAAGATCCAAGATGCAGGGGAGGGGCGGGGGATGGCATTTTTGCCCGAGACGCAAGGCACGCGGCAGTCGCACACGGTCTTTTTCCAAGCTCGCGAAGAATGCAAGAACACGAGCGCGCCCGACTTAGAGGTCGACTGTACTGTACGAGGTCGACTGTACCGGTACATTTGCACCGCAGCTCCCCCGGTGTCATTTTACCGGGTGTCTTTTTAAGACACCGGGGGAGCCGGGACACAAGACCGGTACCAGCGCCCCCCACAGTACTATTGTTCTCAACAGTTACCGGACTCCACAAACACACTGCATGACACTGGTGTTGGGTGGGGTCTATGGTGCTCGCTTACCCCTCCTCCTCCTGATCCGCTATTCGAAAGGGTTGCCGGCGGGCGCTGTTGACGGCGGCCCGAACGGATTCACCGTCTCGGACGGAGCCGCCGCACCGAAAAGCGCGGTGGCCGCGGAGAGCGAGGCGTCGGAGACGCGAGTGGTCGGTGCTGCTCCAAAAGGGTTTGATGAGCCGCCAGGTGGGTCGTCAAATGGCGACGAGGCCGTTACTGGTGGCGACGGCTTCGGCTTGACATCGAAGGCTCCGGCGAAGATGGAGTCGCGCAGGTCGGTGCCTCCGGAGGACGGCGTCGAATTCGTCCGTGTGGGCGGCGGCGGCGGCATCCAGCTTCCACCGGGCGACGTGGGTGTCGCAGGCTTTGCCGCGTTGCCAAAGATGCTGTCCCGAATGTCCTTAGCGCTGCTGCTCCTTGCCGCGGTAGGCTCCGTTTTCGAGGGAATCTCGTGCAGCGAGGGCGACGTCGGCTCCGCTTCCTTGAACCAGTCGATTTTGGTGGAAAAGGCCGTCGTGAGCACCTTGAGAACCTCCTCGGCTTCGATTCGCACAGAGAGGTCGCGCTTCGAGAGGCGGTCGGGGTGGAGCAAACGTGTGGCCTTGTGGTATGCGAGTTTCACCTCACGTTCCTCTGCGCCTTCGGCGGGCACCCATGGCCGCGGTGCCTCATCGCTCAGCTCAGCTGCAGCGAGAGTGAACGTGTGAGGGCAAAAGGCTTCGAGCGATGAGAGCAATGAGATGAGGCCACGTCCCTCAGCCCATTGCCTTGCCCGCTTCTCGAATACGTGGCGGAAGGCAGGCTCCGGATCCGGAGGCTCGACCCGGGCACTGTCCTCTTCGGGTCCCGCCTTGGCATTGTCAACCACGGGCTCAGCCTTCTCTGTGTCCTCGTCCTCATCAGGCATGTTTGCGGGCTCGATTCGACTTCAGCCGACATTCATGTGAATTCACACCATCACGCTCGCTTCCATTCGCCCGGCCTGCCTACCCCGCCCACAGGGCCCAGCTCACCCCACAACTGGGCGAACAACGCCTCGAGGCAGTCGCCTAGCTCGTCGAGGACTGTGGCGCAGTCTCGCATGCGCCTGCGGACTCTCACGTCCATGACAATTGCCACCACCCAGCGAGTCACTGCCGATGCCACGCGAAGCACGCGGCACTCATCGGTGATGCCTCCCTTGGCCTGCATGCTGATGCGCATGGCCTGATCGAGGCGCGCCATGCAGACACGAGGGAACGCCGCCTCGACAGCATCCAAGCGCTCTGTAGGCGTGTCTGCTGGCTCGAAAGAGAGCATCCGGGAGAGCAGCGCGCCCACGTGCTCCTGCGCCTGCTCACCAAAGCGCGCACCGAGCGAAGGCATCGACTGACGAAACCACTCAATGCTGCTGGTCTCGAGGTCGCTAGTGCTGCTGCTGCTACTGCGACTGCTGCTTTCGATGCTCGAGTAGGTCGTGGACACCTCATCCACGCCCTCAAGCAGTAGCCGCAACAGCACCGTCGCCATGGCCAGTGACTGCGGCGGCGTGGCGACGCGTTGTGCCTCTCGGAAGTCTTTGAGAGCGAGCAGGCTCAAGCGCCGACGCGCGTCTTCTAGCCTCTTTTGCGTGAGGATCAACGCCCACTCCTCGTCGCTTCGAGCTCCTCGGACATACGCCGTGGATTCAGCGGACACGGATAGCGCAGCCGAGACCGTTTGGTCCTTGATCTGCGAGACCTGGTGCGACCAGTGCTCCAAACGCTCGCCGTCGCGCACGCATCTCGCCAGGGCGCGCCAGCCGCAGTTAGGCTTCCCTGGGCCTACTGGCAATTGGAGCGCCAGCGCTGTCCACACTGATCGGGTGTTTGTCGATGTGCGCACGACTGCCAGGAGCGTACGGGTGTGCCGCTCCCACAGCACATCATCATGCAGCGTGCTCTCTCGAAGTGCTCGATTCACAGCAGCAGCAGCACCGGTGGCAGCAATGCCGGCGAGGCTCAGGATGTGTGTGACAACATCGGGCCCTAATGTCTCCCACACGCACAGTCCCACATTGGCAGGGTCCGCTGATCGTGCCGCTGAAATGCTTGCGTGATTTACAGCCAGTGTCTCGACAGCAGGGATCACAGATAGCAACCGCTCAAATCGGTAGTGGCCTTGCCTTTCCATTTCGTTGAAGAAGGCTTGCCAGATTCTTGAAAGCTCTGATGTGGTCGGTTCAAGGGTGCTGCACACAGGTCTACAAGTGCAGTGCTGGGAGTCGTTGACGCGCATTGAGGCGAGGCTCCGCACAAGAAGCGTCGCTTGCGCCATCCAAACCCCTTCCTCCGGGTGTGAATGTGAATGTGTGTATGTGTGATTTATGACACGTAAAAAGCATTCACAGGCACCGTGGCCGCGGGCCGTTCACATTCATGCACGATTTCACAAAACCAACTTTAGATTCGGACTTGGCGGTGCGGCGCGGCGCGAGTGCGCTACAGTTGTACAGTTTAAACTGTTACAGTAGAAGTGTCGTGTAATAAACTACAGTTGTACTAGTTACTGTCAAACAGTACTGACCGGTGAGACAAACTTTAGACAAAATTCGGCATTTAGATTCTGAAGTGCGACAAGTGCGTCTAGTGTGTACGCGGGTCCGTTTGCTCCTCAAAATACCTAGATCGTATAAAGTTCCTATTGGCGCGTTTTCTGACTACACAGGGCCGTAACAGGGCCGCAATTATAATTTGACCGCCACCGAAATCTGAACCTTGTCGGCAGCGAGTATGGTCACCTTCAGCAGCAGGCTCGCCGCAGAGGGGAAAAACCGGACTCGGCCGCCGCCGCCGCCGCCGCCGCCGCCGCCGCCGCCGCCGCAAGTTGTGGGCGACGGATCCGCACACGGATCTGCACCACGGATCCTACATGCCGCATGATCAGGCCTCCAGGTGATCGGGAAGAGCGCCTCAGACATGACCGTGCCGTTCACTTGCTCCGGTGGGCGTAGCTTGTGCGCCAGCGTGCTGCCCATTGCGTGCGTGAACTGCGCGTCCGCCGGCACAAAGTGGATGCCTAGGCCTCGCCGCGGCCGATTCGGGCTTTCGTTTGCACCCGACCCATGCCAGAGCCGACCATTGTGGATGCCGCAGCCGCCCATGCGCACGCCGAGCGTCGTGAGCTCGAGAGCCGCCTCGGGCTCCTCGATGCCCTCACGCCGCGCTGCGTCGTGCAGCAGAGCAAACCGGTTGCGGCAATCAAAGAACTGCTGCGCCGAGCCGACGCGCCCATCCGCCCACTGGTGGGAGCCGGCAACGTACTGCAGGGGGCCGAGCTCAGGCTCCATATCATCGAGTGCGAGCCACACGGTGATCACATCCGAGGGTGTGAAGTCGAAGTAGGCGGAGTCGCGATGAAAGGTGATGGGCGCCGCGCCAGGAGGCTTGGCCCACACCTGATCGTTCGCGACGCGAGCCCCAGCCGCCCAGCCACCAAGCTGAGCAACCAATTGGCCGAGAGTGGGGCTCAGCACGACGCTTGCAAATGTGGCATCAGCCTTCCATATGTTGATCACTTGCAGCGTCTGCTTCGATGGACCGCCGAGTGGCGGCGGCTTCTTACCCGGCTTACAGCGGCGCTCTGCACTGAACTTGGGTGCCTTGTCCGCACAGCCGAAGGCACCGTCGCACTCGCCACGCAACACAAGCTCCAGCTGTGCGTTCAGAGCTGCGCAAGTGGCTGCGCCGAGGAGGTTTTCGGCCACTATGAAGCCAGTGCGAGCAAAGTCGGCTTCGGCGCAGGCAGGCAGCTCGGGCCTGCGTACTGGGTCGAGCTGCATGGCGTGCAAAAAAGCTCGTGAATGTGAAACATCTGCATCACATTCATGTTAATACACACAACACGTAAGCAGCACATTCACAACCAGCAAAAAGGGGAGCTTGCATGACGTCACAAACCGACTCACACCGCCCGCCATAACCCTACCATAACCCCATCTGCCGTCAGCACAATCATTCAATGTTTCCATCGCGCTGTCAGTCACATTCAATAGTCAACCCACCTCACATTCCTCTCACTTCGACTTGTTGAGGAGTGGGCTGAGGAGCTCTGCGACGGCTAGTAAGGGGTTGGCCGGGCGCTCCTTCAGCACGGTGGCGATGGCCATCGAGAGCTTTGCATGCACGCCAAAATGCTCGAGGTACGCGCGGTGTTCCAAAGTGTGGAGGTCCACAACTGTGTCTTCGTCGTTGTTCTTCTTCCAGTGAGGCGGCTGCCAGAAGGGCGTGCTTAGCAAGGCGGCGGCAGCACTGAGCTGGGCGGCCAGCTCGGGCGCGGGGACTGCGCGCAGTCTCTTGAGGGCTTCCCACCCGGGGAGCTGCGTGAGCTTGAGGTACTCGTTCGCTGGATCTTGCGCCGACGAGTAGGCACCCACGATGAGTGAGACGGTGATGCGGCAGGCAATGAGGGTGGGTAGCACGGCCCACTCGGCGACGGTGAGGCCGCGCTGGCCGAGCGCCGTCATCTCGGCCGCGTAGCTGCTTGTCATCGCGATCGCCACCTCGAGCTCGCTCAGAGCTGGCGGGGCCGCCACGCCCGCCGTGCCTGCCGTGCGGGCGCTATAGTGCAGCGCAATGAGAGCGTACGCCGTCGCGATCGCAATCTCATTGACGAGCCATGAGTACGTCATGTCGCCAAAATCGATGATGCCAAGCACCTGCGTTCCACCCGCGTCGACGAGCACATTTTGGTCGTTGACGTCGCCGTGGATAGCCGCCATGCGCAGCTGCGGCGCGAGAGGACGCACCGAGCTCTCGAACTCGTCGAGCACGCCCGCTAGCAGCGCGTGACGCTCGGCGGGGGCGTGCACTAGCAGTGGGCGCACGTTAGGCGCGTGCGCGAGGTCCCAGACATGCTCGCGGTGCGCGGCCGGGTGGTCGAAGTCCGCGAGCGAGGCGCTCAGTCGCGCCGTCGCCGTGCCGAGGTTGCGCAGCAGAGTGAGTGTGAGCGGCACGTCCGCGAAAAGTCCGCTCGGCCGAAAGGGCAGCAACCGAACTGCGTGCTCACGCTCGATGCCTGACGCGAGCGGCGCGGTAGCACGCGCGATGGTCTCACCATGAACTGAGGGCAGCGCGCGTGGGCTCCAGCAGCCTGCGCCCCTGCGCACACAGATCATTGCCTGGTTTTGGCATTCGATGAAGGCGGGAGCGAGCGACTCGACGCCGTTGTGGATCTTGAGCACAAAATGCTGCACCTCGCCGTCGCGTGTGCCGTTGCAATCGCGGGGGTCGGACAGCGCATCCGGACGTGCGTGCGTCGCACGCAGGTAGAAGTTACGGTCGTCGTACGAGTCGAGCTCTTTGAGCGAGCCGGCGACCACGTCCAGGCCGTACAGCTCCTTGGCGAGCTGCACCGCGCGCTCCGCGCTGATCACAGGCTTCTCTGCCTTGCGGCGCTTCTCCTGTTCTAAAGATGACATGTTTTGCGGCTCGGGCGCCGAGAGAGGTGTGAACCAGGGTGTGAACATTTCCGGATGTACCGGAACTGACGCTAGGGCGGTCCCCCATCGCCACCCTCGAGGTCCGCCTTTGCGGCGCGGCAGGTGAGCTCCACGCGCACCCAGCCGCTGCAGCTCTGCTGGCCAACGCCGATCACCTGTGGGAATGCTGCTAGCAGCGTGGCCCAGACCTCACCGCGAAGCCCCTCGAGTGCCCCGACCTGTGCGTGCGTGCTTGAGCCGATGGCATACTCCGGGTGCCGAGGTAGCATGTAAGCAATACGACCCTCGGCGAGCCGCCACAACACCGAGGGCTCGCTTCCTAGTACGCTCACGACTTCACTCGTGGAGCTGCCCCCAGCTGCGAAGGCATCGCCCGTGGCGTCGGCGTCCGTGCCGGCGGCTGGCAGCAGCCGCAGGCGCACATGCCAGGGGCCAAACACGCTCTCGGTCGTCTCGGTGCCCTCTGCTGGTGGGTCGAGTCGAGTCCCCTCGGCGGCATGTGGACGCGCTGCCCAGACTCTCCCATGATGCTCGCCGGGGAAGAGGTGTGGCGCAAAGAGCACCAAGCGAGTGCCCACAAGTAAAGCGCGGATCTCACGCTTGAGGGATAGCCAGCCATCTTTGCGCTTGTGTGCTGGGCGCTGAAGCCGCTCCATTAGGAGAAGCGCGGCACGTTCCTTGACGAGGCCCACGCCGAGCATCTGCTCGCAGATATGCCGGAGCGCCTCGCGCCAGAAGAAGAGGGGCATCTGCACGTACGCCGCGACGTCAACCCAAGCAGCCGCCGCCGAGACGTGGACAGAGCCCCAGAAGGGTCGCAGCATGTGTGCCTCGACGAGCTCCGCACACTGCGCCGAGTCCTTGGCGAGGGCGCTCAGGTGCCCGCCGATGCCTTCGCCAAACGTGTCTTGGAGGAGCGGAAACAGTTGATCGCGCAGCTTGCCGCGATTGGACCATTTCGGTGTGGTGTCCTTGAAGTACGGCACGCCATACTTGTGAGCGTACTCGTAGATGATGCTCTTGGGATGTGGGAGCATCGGCCGGTAGATGAGCACGCCGCCCACCGTCGAGGCGGCCGCGATGCCCGCCACGTTGAGCAGCTGCGCGCCCTTAAAGACGTTACAGAGCACGTTCTCGTGCAGATCCCCTTCGTGATGACCAAAGAAGACGCCACGGCCACCGGTGGCCTGCAGGCACGCCTTGTATGCGTCGAAACGAATCCGGCGGGTTTCGCGCTCGTACTCATCCCGCTGGCACGTCGCGCGCTGCATCTCACTTACGGTTCGCACGCGGATCTCCACACCGCGCTCTCGGCACCAAGTCTCCACGAAGGTCGCCTCGGCGCCCGACTCGACGCGGTTCGCATAGTCCACATGCACCGCATGGACCGAATAACGCAGCCCGTGCGCCTTGCGTAGCGCGAGCAGCACGTGTGTGAGCACCATCGAGTCCACGCCGCCCGACAGCGACACGATCAGCGCTGGCTCCTCCGCCAAGATGGCGCCGTGGTGGGCGCTCTCGCCCTCCGCAGGGGCCGTGTCGACCGCGCTCGCCACAGCGCTCGTGGCGCCGTGGTGGGCGCTCTCGCCCTCCGCAGGGGCCGTGTCGACCGCGCTCGCCACAGCGCTATGCTTCCTGTCCGTGTTCCCGGTGGCCGCCATGCCCTGGCCCCTGCCAGCTGTGTGCTCACACTCGCGCACCTGCGGAAGCGCACGCCGGCGGGCATTCGCCTTTGGCTGGCTTTCACGCCCACGCCCACGCGCCGTCGGCTGCCCGTTACAAGCAGCCCCCAGAAGGCCATTCGCCTCGAGGAAAGCGAGCACGGTCTGGCTGAGCGTCTCCTCGGGCGCCTCGCTCTGGTCGAGCTCGTGCTCGCGATCGGGCCGCTCGAGGATGTCATGCGGGTCGCCACGGTTCTCGAGGTGCAACAGGCGCAGCTGCGTGTGTCGGCGGAAGCGCAGCAGGAGCTCGGTGCTCGCCTTGCTGTCCTCGAGTCGCGGCGCCGTTCGCTCGAGCACCTCGCGCAGCCGCTCCACCGTGGCTTGATGGCGCAACGGCATCAGCGCAAAAATGAGCTGCGCGGTGTCGAGCCCACCATCCCAACCACGTGCGAGCAGCATGCGCGTCGTGCGCAGCGCTCGCACATCATTGGCGGCCACTGCCGCTGCATCGCCGCGGTGCACGTGCCGTGAGAGCTGGTCGAGAAGCACAATGAGCGCGAGCGCAGCTTGCGGCGTGCGAGACCACGCACCATCGAGCTCGCCACGCTCCGCACTCGCGAGCAACTCACCGAAACGTGTGCGAATGTCTGCGTCAAGGGCCAGCTGCGCCGCCGAACCCGCTTGCACAAACCACTTGGTCTCGTAAGCAGTCTCTAGATCGCCGGCAAACCAATAATCGAGCACGGCTGTGTGCATGCTACGCTGCCGTCTGAACCGCCGAACACATTCAATCACGAGTGCCACTGCCGTGGCTGCGCCGGCGATCGCAACGATGTTGCGTGACATTTCGTCGCGATGCGCCTCACGGAAGGGGCTTTGAGAATCCGCGAACGGTGGGATCTCAGCTTTTTGAACAGGCGTTTCGTCGACAGAATATTGGTGTCCATCTAGACGCCACGTTCGCTTTCGAATTGCCCGGAACGACGCTTTGCGGAGGTTTTTCTGTGTGGAGGACGCCATTGTTTTTTCCCAGTCCGGACGGCGGCCGTGACCGTCCACTAGTACCGCAAAGCCGAGTCTCAGATGGGCAAAAAAGGCAAAGGAAAGGGAAAGAAGGGACCCGAGGACTGGGGAGCGCGCGATGTCGAGAAATATGTGACGGTGGAGATCCGCAACTCGGTCTGGCAGTCCATGCGCTTCACGCAGCTGCTTGGCACCTCGACCAAGCTCTCGCACTTGGTGCAGGTGCGCCCGGCTCACGGCCGAGCTGCTCAAAGCCACTTACACATTCGCGCGCAAATGCGCTTGCTGGCCCAACCCATCCTCACACACTCACAGACATCGAAATGCTTTGCGCGCAGCTCATTATGGACAAGCACCAGGTCTCAGGCTTGCATGGGCTCTACCTCTACCTCGGCACCGAGGTGGACGACAGCGCGCTCCTACGATCAGAAGAGTATGGGCTGACGCTCAAAGATGTCAACTTTAAGAACGGCTCCATCAACGACCAGATCGTGCAGGTCGTCACCTACGAGTATGCGCCACACAAGACGCACGACGCTGGCACGATGCCGCCCTCACGGAGCTACGGTATCTCCAATTTACCACAAGGGCTTATGCTGCCTTCATTGAGATCGGCTGCTGCTACGTCAGTACCGGCTCTAGCAGCTGAACCTGCAAAAAAATAGGTAGCTGCTTACGAGATCATATTAATTATTATAATATAATATAGGCTCTCAACCGATACGTCGATAGATTTTCGCGTGCCGGCCCGCGGGTTCGCGTAAGTCTCGCTTGGGTAGTCAAGTCGTACAGAACTTTAACCTGTATCTTCGCGATCTTTTTCGCCCGGGAGTCCCGGCCGACCGCGCGACCGCGGGGCAAGCCGGCATCGGCGGCGCCCACGACCGCACGAGACAGCTTACACGCAGTGGGTTTCGGTTTTGCTGTGGACACCGTGGAGCCCCGTCCCCGACCAGTGAACGCTTCCAGCAGAGGTCGCCCCCTCTCTTTCAAGCAACTCGGCACGTCATTCTCGGCAGCCGAGCCGGCTACCGCTGGCGTTAGGTACTTGTGTTGTTTCGACTAAATAGCTTGCTTGTCCTCTTTTTGCCTCTGGGCCGTAGCAGCGCTTGCGCCTTCTGCGCCTCTGCCTCGGCGAGCGTGCGTGAGCCATACGCATCAAAGACCAGGCCGTCAGGCGTACAGCAGTCCGCAAAGAATCGGTACAGTGCAGGCTTGAACTTGAGACGCTCGGATCGCTGAGCCTTGGGGCACTTGTGCGTGGCGCTCAGCGGCTCGGCCAGCGCTTCCGCAAACGCCTTCCACTCGGAGCAAGACGGGTTGGCTTGCATGCTCCACGCAATGCACTTGAAGGGCCCGAAGTTCGCATGCAGGATGCCGCAACGGCGCGGGCACTCGTGCACGGTCGCGTTGTGGAAGCCAAAGTGAGCGGAGATCTGGCGGTTCCACTCGCACGGCAGCCATGCAAATAGATCGGGACGCGCCGCGAGCAAGTACGTGTACAGCGTCTGGTCGCCCAGATAACCAATGCGCCGCCCGTCCTTGCCAGTTGCGTGCTTGTCGAGAAGCCCGTTGTACTCTGCCGAGGCACGCATCTTCTGGATGTCGAGGAGCTGCACGCCACCGTTGGTGCCCGTGAGCGGCTCCATCAGCCGGCTCTGCTCGCGCGCGATCCCGAGCAGCGCGGTGCCGAACTGATCGAACTCATGGTACAAGTCAGCCACGTCACGCACCAGGACCACATCCGTGTCGAGCAGGATGAGCCGGCGCACATCGGCAGGCATGATGTAGTGCAACAGCGGCTTATAGAGATACTGCGGGCCGGGGCCGTGCGAGAGGCGTTTCATACCATCATACAGGCACTGCGCGCGTGCTGGTATAACCAGCTTCGTGAGCCGGAAGCCCGGCAGGCTCTGCTGGAAGAGTGAGGGCTCGAGCTGCTTACTGATGATGGCGTGAAAGCGCACGCGAGCAGCAGTGCTATTGCTCGCACTGCTCGTGATTCGGCTCGCGGCGCGTATCATCGAGGCCGCATCTGGGCGCATCCGCGTGTCATAGAAGGCGATGTCGATCGGTAAGGAGGTGGCTGAGGCGGCTGAGGCGGCAGAGGCAGCTGCGGCTTCTGCAGCGGCGTCCGACGCTCCGACCGCCTGCGCGACGCCGTCCGGAAAACACGAGGGAATGATTTCAGCTGGCGGGCGCTTCGTGCCCTTCGCGCTCGAAGGCTGCGCGATAAACATCAGCAGGAGAAGTGGCGGCAAGTCTTTGCGCGCCATGCGCGCTGCCCGAAAGCTCAGCGGCATTGTGCATGCACAAAAGATGCGTGTGGAGGAGTGTGAATGACAGCACCGTCGGGATCCGGAAGAAGATCACCGAGATGAAGATGCGCCTTACATGTATCAAGGACGCGCTTAAGGCGACCGGGCGGGGCTAAGCGTTAAGCGGCCCAGCCCGGCGGCTGATCGAGTATGGCTGTGATAAGGGGGTCCAGGGGTCCCCGAGCAAGAGCAAGTTGTAACCGCACACGTATGTATGCTGGTCCGGTGTCTTGGGTGTGAGGGTGTCGAATTAAGTCGAATGATAAACATAGGCTGTGACGGGGGTCCCCAAGCTAGTGGTACAGTATACCCGCATCCGTACGGTATGTACGCCGGTCCGGTGTCTTGAGTGTCGAGTTATAACGCATTGCGCTGTGAATCGCAATCGGGTGTCTTGGGTTGACTTTTGGGACGGGAGGAACCCGGTTCTGGCTTCTGCGTTCGAAGCGCGGAGAAGGGAGACGCTCGTGGTACTAACATTTACACGTACGTGGATCTCACCTCTTCTTACCTTTCCCTTTGCCGCCATCCCCGCCTCCGGGGCCGCTGGTGCATCTACCCGTCTCCTCGAGCAGCGCTCGGGCGGTGCTCGCAATGTACTTGAATCGAACAGGACCGAGCAGGACTCCGCCAAACCAGCGCGAGACAACCACTAGCACATTGTTCACGTTGGCCAGCTCAAGGAGCGCCGCCAGCTTGGTGCCCGAACTCGACTCACCGTCGTCGTCATTGTCCGACACCTGCACGCCTCTCTCGTCGACGTAGCGGTAGGCAAGCATGTTGTGCGTAGCTCGTGCAATGCGCTTATCGGAGAGCAGACGAGCAAGTGCCCATTTGACGTGCCCCATGGACGTCACGGTGGCGACGTGCGCCTGGAACTCCTCCGAAGGCCCACTCTTGGGCGGATGGAAGGACGCACCACTGGTGACCTCGACCGCAAATGACGGGTCGATGGATTCAGCGCCAAAGTGGCGCACACGTTGACCGTAGCGGCTGGTGGCCGGCATGAATGTGAAGCCGCTCGCATCGGCCATCGCAGAGGCCAGCTGGTCAATCTGCTGGTCTGCATCGGCCACAGCAGCGACCGCGGCGGCTTCGGCGGCCTCCGACTCTGCGCGCTCGGTGAGAGCCTCCCGTAGGTGCTCAGCCCATGAGTAGACGACCTCACATCCATCAAACAGCCAAGTGATTTCGGCTACCAACGCTGCGCGCTCGTCATCGCTGAGAGCTGGTATGTGCAACACTGGAGTGGGCGGTGAGGTGGACGGATAGTCATCTGGCAGAAAGCACTCGAGAATGGCGCCATTTACTCCGAGATCGATGATCCATGGCCCAGCCGCGTCGCCCTCTAGGGCGTCCGCGTAGATGGCGTGCAGCGCCTCGTGTTCCGCAGCACGGCGCAATGCATCAGTCTCCATGCTTTGGCAGGGTCGTAGCCGCCCCTACAACCCCTTCGCTTTGGCAAAACTCGCCGCGAGACGGTCCGCGCTTTTTCGAGACCCGCAAGCCGCGTTGTCGCGCACACCACACCGAGTCCACGGACACTCGAAGAGGGGGGGAAGTTCGGTGCAAAGTTTTGGGGGCCGGATCCTTGAAAATCCTCGCCGGTGTGATAGTCCACCGAGCGACGCGACCACTGCGTGGCAGTGTTTCGCGTGGTACTGGTAGTGGCTGGTCCGGGTACCGGTACCGGTAGCTCGGTACCGGTACCTTGTGTGTCGATTCAACTGACCCTTTCTCAAGTTTTGGACACGAATGATGTCGGAGCCCCCTTCATGCCCCTTCACCAGATGCACTGCGTCACCGGGCCACAGTCCGTACTTCGTTGAACATTCTCAGAATCCATCTTTTGTGTCCTCACTCGCTCGCGGTTTGTGCGCAGCCGTGCCGCGCAAGTGGTGTGAAGAACCGCATGGCCATCGTCCACTTCATCAAGGGACGCATTGAGATGGCCGAAGTCAAAGTACTCGGGACAACGGTTCTGAGGCTGAACAAGCCAAGGCTTGAAGCGCCAGAAGCGGGACACTGGCAGCGGGCAACTGAGGTGAGCGTGGGCATTGCATTGCTCGTGAAGGAAAGGGCAGTGCATGCTCAGGTCGAAGCGCCCTGTGCCCCTGTCGGTTCCTCGTTCCCTCATCAAGTAGATGTACGTAAAGAGCCCTTGGTCGGTGTTGCCGCCGACAAAGTCCCAAGTGTTGCGCTGCACCGCTCGGGCCAAGCGAAAGCGCACTCGGTCTCGCGCCAGCAAAAGGTCGTGCGGTCGTCCGCTCAGGTTGAACCCATGTGTCAGGTTGAAACGAAGCGTCTCGAGCACCTGGACGCCCACCTGAAAGAGCCTCCGATTAGGCTTCAGCAAGAAGGTGCAACCATTGAAGGGCGACTCGAAGTCGCCAGTGGCAAGTAGATCCGACGGCATGTGGCGGAATCGGTGAAGCTTGAGGGGCCATTGATTCGCATGCGACTCCATGACTGACCTGTTGAAGAAGTGGTCCACTTCCAAGTCGGACGAGTAGATTGCCGCATATTCAGTCATTCCGACGTACTGCCACTTCATGAGATTCGTTTTCATTGCCCGATTCTTTCGGACAAGGCCACCATCTCGGATGTTGTGGTGAGCCGATGCGTGCCAGCGGTCAACGAGCTGCGAGAAGTTCGCATCAAATGGTAACACTCTTAGGAGCTTGCCGACGGCCGAGCACTCTTCACGCACGAGGCTCACATTGTTGGTGAGCACGACAACCTCTGCAAGGCCGAAGCCCATCAGCCGTGCCATGGCCGCGGCATTGAGACACCACTTGGTGATCCCGCAAACAGCATTCTCTGGCTGCTCGGATGGCACGTCGGCGATGGTCGCGAGCGCGAGCGCTTGGCGAGATATCGCGCCGAGTCGTCGGCGACCGTCCGCACTTTCCATGTGTGTGAGTCGTTCGCACGTGCAAGACAAATCAAGTCAAGTCACGGTACGGGTATCGGTTTGACGTGGAAGTGTGTGGGCCGTAGGGAAAAGGTCAAATTCATCCAGACAACTTCTCTCTTGCGTGGAGACAGGAGAGCCCCGGGGCATCTACGGGGCATCCTCAGAACCACACTCGCGGCGCCCTGCACCATCGGTCAATTGAAGTGCATCGAACGCTTGTGGAACGCATTGTTGGGTTGTTTGGTCACTTTCGGGCGATGCCTCGGCGCTGGCACGGCCGGTTCAGCGGCGGCGGACGTACTTTCGACCCCATCCTCTGCATCCTCGCCTGTTAGCTTGGCGATGCGCTTGCGCAGGTGCGCTGCCGTGTGCTGCAGCGCGTTGAGGCGCGTGTCGCGCGCCATCGCTGCGTAGTCGGTGCCGTGTTTTGCCATAAGCTTGAGCAGCACGATGCGCTCGCCCGCTGGCACCGGCCGAATCGTCACGAGGCCCTCCGGAACCTCTAGCTCAAGCTGATGCACGCCACCAGCCGTCGAGCCCACCGCCGCTGCGGCGCCGCCGGTCGCCGCGGGCACGTGTTTGATCGGTTTGAAGCCGGTGATCGTCTCCTTCACCGCGCCAATCTGGTTGGCATCCGCCATCAGACCAAGCCGCGCGTAGTTGGCAAATTGTGACTCCTTCTCGTTGTAGTCAAGTGCAGACCCCTGGAAGCGCTGCGAGCGACCCACGCGCTTCCCCACCGCCTTGCCGATGCCCTTGGGCTTATTTTTTACTTTCACGATCGTGCTGCGCCTCCGATTGGACTTCTGCGAGCGTGGCATCCTTTGCTTGTTGTTCGCGGTTGTGTGGACGACGAGGCCCTCGTTCGTGCGGGCTTGCGGACTCAAAATCAAGTTCCGTCGTTTTTCCCCGTTTTTTCCAGAAAGTGAGAAAAAGAGGACAGCAAGCAAGCAAGCAAGCAAGCAAGCAAAAAAGAGGACAGGTAGACATGTAACAAAAGCATGCAAGCAAGAACACGGCAAAGCCGCGCCGAGCTGACGCCGAGCTCACACCCTCAACTACGATCCGTCGTCCAGATGCGCGTACTGCCTTTCGATGCGCTCGCGCACCGCCATGCTGCGCAGCAGCTGACGCCAGAGCGCGAGTGCCTCCTCGTGGCACTCGTGCGCCTGCTGGTCCTCGGCCTGGTCGCGAATCGCCGCAGACGCCTCGCGCAGTAGCTGGGCGTGCTCGATGCACACGACGGCGCCCTCAATCTTGGGCACCGCGCGCCCGTCGTGCACGTCGAAGCCCACCATCGCGGGTGCCGCGTCAAGCCCGAGCTGACGCGCTGCCAGCATCACATGCGGCTCACGCAGATGCACCGTGCCATGGGGCAGGTGCGCAGCGGTCCACAACTCGACATGGCCGTGCCTCGAGCGCGGCACGACGCCACCTACGGCGCAGCCGGGCGCGTGTGGAACCGTCTGCCACTCGCCGTAAAGCGCCGTCTCGGGCGCGCTCGGCGCGCCGTCAAGCGGTGGGAGCGGCGCCTCGCCCTCAGCGGCGGCAGCGGCGGCGGCGGCGGCGGTGCGCGGACCGTCCTTGGCTGCGGCACCATGCCCCGGCCTGGCCTTGACCATCTTGACTGGCTCAGAGTCGGGCTTCAGATCGCGCCCGCGTCGGAACCATGACTGCTCGGAGCGCAGGTCGAAGAGCGCCGAGCGCGGGAAGACGGCTAGGCCCTTGACTCGCCCAACTGACGGCGTGGACGGAGGCCAGATGCACTGAGATGCTTTGAGGTCACGATGGAGTACGTAGAGCGGATGCTTCTTGAGCTCAGCGAGCGTCGAGGGCACTGGCTCGCTGCTCTCGCGCCGGCGCAGCTCGTCAGCGTCTGCACGCTCCGCCGCTTCAGCCGTGGCCGTGTCTGTGGCCGGGTGAGCGGGGAAGGGCTCGTCGTTGATGTCGTCGAGGTCAATGACGACGCGCGTTGCCGCGGTGGATGGGCCAGCTGAAGAGTGAGACGCGGAGGCCGCCGAAGGCGTCAGGAGCGCCCGCGCCGGCGTCCCCTCCGCAAGCGCAGAAGCGTCGGCGTATGTGGCTGCACGCGCAGCGTCCCACCACGTATCGTCTGTGCGAGCGGCCTTACTGGCAGCGAGCTGGCTAGCGTACCGGGCGGTTACATCGGATGCTGTGCCTGCACTGAAACCGACGATGTAAGCCATCGCATGCGCTGGACGCGCGCGGGCACCCTTTGGGAGCAGCAGCCGCGAGCTCACGATCTGATCTCGACGGTCGAGCAGCAATCTGCCGGGCTGCGCACCGTCGAGGGCTACCCAGCGCGGCGGCTCCGGCAAAAAGGCCTCGAGCCACAACGGCACGTGCGGAGCATCGGCCGGTGGCTCGGTGGGCGTCGCATCGAGCTTTCCGGGTGGGGATGGCTTGAGAGGCGGCGGCTGGAGCGCGAGCACGAGGCGCGCGCGCAGGCCTGCCGTACGCAAGGCTGCGAGAACCAGGAGAGCCATCTGAGTCGGTGTGGCACTGCCGCGCTGTAGAGCCTCGAGCAGCACGTCGCCGCTGTGTGCTGCCTGGCCGGGGCCCGCGGTGCACGCCCCACTCGTGGCCGTCGCGTCCGCCTCGAGAAGGCGCGCCGCCAGCGCCTCAACGGCCGCGCGCGTCCTCCCCGAGCGCGCAGATGGAGGCTCGAGGAAAGGGAACTGGCCTGCCACCGGCAGCACGCGAGGCATGGATAGGCCCACGGCGGCGAGGGTGGGCAAGGAGCACGTGCGAGGGGCTGTGAGAAGCCGCTGGGCGAGCGGAGCCGCCGCGACCACGCACGGCGACGGCGTGGGGCGAGCGGCGCGCTCGATGAGGCGAACCAGCAGCCATGCGTTCTCAGACGCGTGACGATCGCCGCCGTGACCCGTACTGCCGCTGCTGTTGCTATCTCCGCTGCCGCCGCCACCACTGCTGCCCCCCCACATGCTGTCGTCATTGTCTGCGTGACCCTCGTATACATGGCTTCGACCGCGCCCTCGTGCGCGGCCTGCCGCCGCCGCAGCTGCACGGCCAGCGCCGCGACCTCGGTCAAGACGAGCCGCGGCTCCTGCTCCGGCGGACTGTGCGTCCATGCGCGCGTGCAGACTCTGCGCGATGGCACGGACCGTCTCCGCCGTTGGTGGCCTGCCGGCACTAGCGTGCAGCGACGGCGGCAGGAGCGTGAGCAGGTGGCTCTGTAGCATGGGGTCGTCCGCTTGATCGCTCAGCAGCCGGCCATGAGCCAACCAGCATAGCACGCCGGCCCGATGTAGCTGCTCGCAATGCTGCCGACGGTCCGCATTGTGCTTTCGCTTGAGTCGGCGCAGCTCGGCCTGCTCGGCGGCGGTTTCCTTTGCAGTGGGCTCCGCCACCGCGGCCGGGGCAGCGTCCTTGTCGTCGTCGTCGGCGTCATCACCCAGTATTGCAGCGTCCACAGTGACATCAACATCGAGGCCCAGCGAAAAGCCAGCGGAGGCAGCGCCCTCATCGTACTCGTCTTCATCGTCATCGTCGTCATCGGCATGACGGGAGGGTTCGGCCTCGACAGCGTCCTCCCACTCGTCCTCGTCCTCGTTGTCGTCGCCAGCAGCATCTACGTGCTCGTCTTCTCTGGATCGCAACCAGGCGGCAGCTGGAAGTCCTGGAAGAGATGACGGCGTGGCAGGTGCTGGATTGGCCTCGTCTTCCGCGCGCCTCCGCTTATTTCCCGTGATCAATCTGTCGAGATTGCGCTCGGACGCGGCGCCAAGCGCTCCTTGCATCGCGCGACGTCCTCCACAGGTGTGAATTCGCGGTTAATACTCTGTCCCCCCCACGAAAGCGTCACGCTGTGCCGGGGGGAAAAGTGTTTGCGAGGTTTCGTTAAGGGTGGTTTCCTAGTTCGTTTCGCGGTAGACTTTGAAACGAACCGCGTCGAAACGAACCGCGGCCGACGCGGTGCGTGCGTCGTGCGCCAGTCCAATCACAAGCCATGGCGAAGACCACGTCCACGAAGAAAGTCAACTCGGCGCCCCAGTCGCCCGCCACCGTCATCGCGGATTGTAAAACTCCGCCATCCGCGTCGTTGACGCCTGTCAGGACCCATAACTCACTACTCGGGCTCGCGCTTGCACTCATGCTCGCTGGCGTTGCCTTCTGGGGCGCAAATGCACTCTCCTCTGCGTCCTTGGTACCCTTGCCCTTGCCCTTGCCGCCATGCACCGCCTGCACTGCTCTCAAAGTTCTTGACGAGGATGGCGCTTCCACCGTCGACTACGCGGGCATCACATTCAAGGTCAAGGATTCCTCGGCCTTCATCGCGAGCCCAGAGGCGGCCATCCCCACGCTCACCAAGCTCAGCTACGCGTACTCGTACTTGACGGGCGTTGAGGCCCCTGCTGTTGTGTGCTCATGCCTTTAGAAGTCGCGTGGGCACCCTTTTCCATGCGGCGGACTGATACAGCACCATGGTCTTTTATCAGCATGGTCTTGTGTCTCTGTCTGCCGGGCGTGTGTATGGTCGTCTCTTGTCACGTTCACGTGTCAAATCACAAATGCAGCGTGAGTCACATCAGTGAGTGAGTCAAGTGCGTGAGTGAGTTCGAGTGAGCCAGGCCAAGGTCCCCAGTTCCACAAACGACGTGTGCCATGCTTCGAATGGACATCTTGTTTCTCGCTCTCAAACTCTCGCTCGCGTGAGGTGGGCCCGTGACACATTATTCGGTGACACGCGCCGCTACACCGACGTATCCGGTGGATGGCAACCCCGTGGCACCCATCAGGGTGCTCCCCCGCCCAGCGTAACTACTGAACGGAAGCCTCTCCCACCCCGCACCCGGGCGTCACATGCAGCATGCACATGCAGCGCCTTGCCACGCATGCTGCACGCGATCACCACGCCTCAGCCACCACCCACCAGAGACCAGAGACCAGTCACAAGTCATCTCATGGAGATGCGCATTGGACGCCTTCTCTAGACTGGAAGACTCTCGCCCTCTAGAGTCTTGCAAACAGTCAGTTGATAGCAACTGGCTTGATGAGCTCCTCCGCCAGGGCCCGCTCCTCTTTGAGCTCCTTGTGCGTCGCGTCCATGCGCGTCTTCGAGAAGGCGTCGATCGGCAGCCCCATAACGATCGTCCACTCGCCTTGATCGCACGTGACCGGGAAGGAGTAGCAGATGTCGCTGTCGACGCCGTACGCTCCCTCCGACTGGAAGATGGCCATCGAGACCGCTCGGCCGTTGGTGCCCTTGATCCAGTCGCGCAGGTGGTCCGCGATCGCCACGGCCGCCGACATGGCCGACGAGAGCTTGCGCGCTTCGATGATCGCCGCGCCGCGCTTTTGGACCTTGGTGATGAACTCGCCCTCGAGCCACGCAGCATCGACGACGCTGAGAGCCGGGGTGCCTTTCACCGTCGCGTGGCGCACGTCGGGGTACTGCGTCGACGAGTGGTTGCCCCAGATGAAGACGCCTGCCACGTCGGTCATCGCCACGCCAGCTTTCATGGCCAGCTGCGACGTGGCGCGGTTGTGGTCGAGCCGCGTCAGCGCAGTGACATTCTTCGCCGGTATCTTGCCCCCCATTGCGGACAGCAGGATGGCCGCATTGGTGTTCGCCGGATTGCCCACGACGAGGCACTTGACGGTCGGCTTGGCGTGAGCGGCGACCGCAGCACCCTGCTCATTGAAGATCTTGACGTTCATTCCCATGACGTCCTTGCGCTCCATGCCCTCCTTGCGGGGGAAGGCGCCAAGGAAGACGCACACGTCCGCATCCTTGAAGGCGACCGCCGGATCGGTGGTCCCCACGCTGCCTGCGTAGCATGGGTATGCGAGATCCTCAAGCTCCATGATGACACCACCCAGCATCGTCATCGAAGGTTGGATGTCGAGCAGCCCGAGGAAGACGGGTTGATCCGCGCCAAAAACTGACCCATCGAGCAGCTTCGGGAGCAGGCTGTAGGCGATCTGGCCCGCAGCACCAGTCAGCACCACTTTGATGGGAGCCTTGCCCGGGACACTCATGATTGCCTCGTGGACGGACTTCGCGTATTGATGACATCAAGGTTTCCTAAGAACACGAGCCGATTGCAATTGCAATTATGTTGAGATTTTGTTGAGATGACATGTACCTGAGACTCCCACACCTGTCCGTCTCTGTACACTCATCCGGGGTTTGTCCGAATTTCATGTTGGGATTCGGTCATCCTCGAACGTCATTCAGCGTACAACAGCTTGCGTCGGCGCGACGACCGCTCTTCGGCGGCCACGCGCTTCGGCGGATTGGTGCGATGCCGCTCAGGCTGCCGCTCCGTGACGGCCGCCGAGTGCACGGACGCGGACGTAACAGAGACGGTCGACACCAACGGCTCAGCTCCGGCGCCCGACGATGACTCGGTGCCCGCGACCGGCTGCAGTCGCGCCATTATGCTGATGGCCGCGGCAGCAACTGCAGCGGCTGCGGGCAGCTCGATGCGACTCTTGGGAGACTCATCGAGCATGCGCCACACGAGATCGGAGCTGCGTTCGAAGGTGTGCCAGCCGTGCCCCGCGGCCGCGGCGAGCGCCTCCTTGATGTAATCCTTTCTTTCTTCAAAGGGGCGACGCTCGCGAAGCTGGTGTCGAAGCAGCAACTCGAGCAGCACGCAGCCGAGGCCGTACGTGTCCGACGCGGCGCCGTACGGCTTGCAATCGGCTACCTCGGGTGACATGTACATGGCGGTGCCGCAACGGCTCATGCGACGCGGCGACCCCGTCAGCCGACGGCGCGGCAGCCCCGAACACGCCAGTCCGAAGTCGCCGAGCTTGACCGCCTTGTCGCCACGGCTTACGAAGATGTTGGACGACTTGAGGTCGCGATGCAGCACGCCGTTGCAGTGAACGTGGTGGAGCGCGTGGCAGAGGGACTCGAGGAAGACGAATGTGGTCAACTCGCTCAGGGGTCGCTCGTTCCGAGAGCACTCGAGCCGATCGATGAGGTCGCCGCCCGCGCAAAACTCCATCACGATGGCCACCGAGCAGCCGCCGTTGTCGTGCCGATGCAAGAAGACGTCCTCGAACTTTACGACGTTGGGATGGTCAAGCTTCTGCAGGAGCGACGCCTCTTTGAGCGCCGTGTTCGCGGCGTTGATCGTGTCGCACCCGACCCGCTTGAGCACATATTGCTTGCCCTGGCGCGTCGCCAGCATGGCCTCGCCGAACCCGCCCTTCGCGAGCGTATGTTTGTTGACGTAGTGCCCACGGCACGATGCGCATGCGCAGACCTCCGTGCTTTTCGTTTTCTTCTGCCACACGGCGCAACCGACTAGAACGGTGCCGATCATCATGGCGCAGCCCGACAGGTATGCGCCCATCACGACATCCTCCGACATCTCGATCGTCACCTTGCCGCTCGTCTTGTTGTGCTCGACGGAGAGGTGATTGCCAAACTTCATGGTGCAGGGCACGGCACTGTCGCTGCGCTGATGGATTGCCCACCACGCCCGAAGACGGGAGGCGATGTGCGTGTGAGCCCTGCCTCCTCACCCGGCGAGGAACCGCACGAGAAAGCGAGCGTGTGCCCGCGAACACCTCTAATTTTTAGTGTTTCACAAGAGCACTCCAGCACTCGCGCAAATCCCTCCAACATGGACGTCGCGAGAGCGAAGAGGTTCACGGCGGCCAGCGCGACACTTTGCTTACTCGCGGCCACCATGGCGGATCCCCCACCGCCGATGATGATTGTCAACGCCTTGGATGCCAACGCCACCTCGATCTTGAACCTCACACTCGGTGCACCCGGCTCATGCTCATGCCAGATCCCCAAGAGTTGCAACGGACACACAATCGTGGGTCCAGAGGAGTTTCACGGCGACACTGGGTGCGACTACTACGCTATCGGTGGCGGCATCAGCACGAGGCTGCCATCGGGCGACCTTGGAACTACTTGTAACACGTGGCGCGCCGACTTTAAGTCGTGCGATGTATACCCCGGAAGCACCGACCGCGAGTGTGGGAGGATTGTGAGCGCGACGTGCACCTTCACAAACGCAGTCGGCATCCCGACCGTGACGCTGCATGCCGTCGTCGACATGGAGTGCGACTCCTACCACTATGAAAATTGCCAGGCCAACGTGTCAAATTGCTGCGGCGGTTTCAAGTGCCAGCCCGCCTCATCGGGCTCCGATCAACACATGTGCTGCCCAGCTGGCACGGGATGCATCCATGACAACCTGCCCTGACCCGGGCAAAGCGGTGGGCGTCGAGGACCGGATGGTTTATCTCGGATCGGGGCTCTTCTATCCACCCTTTCGCCCCTTCCAAATAGCCTTCCTCTCCCTCATCAATGCCGCGGTGCCGCCGCAACCTCATCGAAATGTCCGATTGTCTAAATTTGTGGTCGTGCCGCCGCGTCGGCGCTGAAATCTTCTAGTCCTCGACCTTCAAGTTGTAGCTTAATGATCGTGAGTCACGCCTCTAGAAGAAGCCTCGTGAAGAACCTCGAAATCAAAAATTCGTCAATTAAATACAAAATAGCGAGCACTTCAAATGTTTGCGCGCATTGCAATGCGCCTGCGTACGTCGACGATGTCGCAGGCGGCGGCGCTCTCGGGCGCTGCCGCCCTCGCATCGTACAACTACAACGCGACGCACTGCTCTTCGCCGCCGGCGGCCGACTGGCCAAAATTGAAGGCAGACCTCATGGTCCTCTGCGAGGACGATACCTTGCCCAACCCGAGCGTCGATGGTGCTGCTAAAGGTTCTCTCGGCGGCGGTGGCTTCGTCGCGCCGATGCTCGTGCGCCTCGCGTGGCACTCATCTGGCAGCTATGCCAAGGCCACCGATGACGGCGGGTCGCAGGGAGGCACCATCCGCTTTCAGCCCGAAATTAACCACGGTGGCAATGCTGGCCTGAAGCATGCGATCGGGGTGCTCGCACCCATCAAGGAGAACTATCCATCGATTTCTTGGGCCGACCTGATCATCTACGCGGGCGTTGTCGCTATTGAGGCCATGGGCGGTCCAGTGATCGGCTTCACACCGGGCCGTTCGGACGCGCCGACGCCCAACGTGGCGCCTAGCAAGGACAAGCGGTTCACGCCCGACGACCGGCTGCCCGACGCCGCGCAGACGCAGAGCCACCTGCGCGACGTCTTCTACAGGATGGGTTTTGATGACCGCGAGATCGTGTGCCTCTCCGGCGCGCATGCCGTTGGCCGGTGCCACACGGATCGCTCAGGCTTCTGGGGACCGTGGACGAACGCCGAGAATGCCTTCTCGAACGAGTACTTCAAGTTCCTGCTCGAGAAGACGTGGACTGTGAAGAAGACACACGAGGGCAAGCCATGGACGGGCCCAAAGCAGTACGAGGCCGACGGTGGTGCCCTCATGATGCTCCCATCTGATCTGGCCCTCATCGAGGATGCAGCCTTCAAGCGATGGGTCGAGTTGTACGCCAAGGACGAGAGCCGTTTCTTCGAGGACTTCGCCGTCGTCTTCCGGAAGCTGACTGAGCTCGGCTTTAAGCCGGAAGAGGCAGCTAAGAGAAAACTCGCCAATCGCCCATCGGGCGCCATGGCTGTATTCACCGAGGGAGGACCGGCGCTGGGCGGCTCGGAATCTGGCGCGCCCAACTAAGGTTCTAAAGAAAGGCCGTGGTGGTCATTTGGATTATGCTTCATAATGGTCATGGATGGATTGGCAGTACTGGCTCGAGAATGTGTCTCGGAGCGTGATGAATTGAAGCGTGTGCACCGCAGTGGCCCGAGCGACGGCACCCTTTTTCGAGAGAGCCCCTCGGCCGGTTTGTATGGCCCCCGGCACCGGGGTGTCGGGGCGGGCGCCCCGCGAAGAGACCCCTTGGGAAACAAGCACAGACAGTTGAAAAGCCCCGCGACCACAACGAGCAATGAGGGAGAACAAGCATGTTACGGGTTCCACGTGCCCCGGTGATCTAAAAAGCTCGCCGCCCCGCCCGGTTGAGGTGAAATCCGAATAAGTGTACGAACGGAGGGCAGATGCGCTCGGTACGGCGCGTTTCCTTATAGGGGGGTATAGGAATGTGTCCA
>JWZX01003237.1:0-25587 GCA_001275005.1 Chrysochromulina tobinii | reverse complement strand
GGGGCGTCCCAGTTTGGCTGGGATGACCCACCGGTGGGTCATCCCACTCCCTCTCCGGGACACACCACCCAAGCTGGGACGTCCCACACAAACTGGTCCATCCCAATTTTTTCCCGGTTGCTAAGTCAACAGGTATTTATAAACTGGAAACTTCAGAGGGGAAAAAAAAGCCCCGCTAAAGCCCCGCATACCTCGAGACCTCGAGACACAGTGTTGAGTGTGCGTCACAGTGGGTGTGGGCGCTACCACAAGCTCACTTCCGTGGCCATCCGCCAAAAGCGGCCGCCACCGGGACTGAGGCCATTCATGTCAGTGAGCACGAACGAGGTGTCCTCGAGGTCGGCGGCGCCGCTCACGAGCTGCTCGCCGTCCACGGCCGCCTCGAAGGTGTACAGCTGATCAGGCGCGCCTTCTCGCGGCTCCGCAAACGCCACCGTGCACTGCACGCTGCACCCTTCCCGGAGCAACAGCTCGCGCTGCACGTCCGCGCGCCACAAGCCGCTGGGCTGCTCACTTAGCACGACAAGGCTAGAGCCCACCTTGAGCTGGTACATGCCGAGCGGGTCGAAGTGCCCCCGTCGACCGCCAACGATGAGCACCAGGTCATCCAGGCGCGCCGTGCCCTCGAGCGCCTGCCGTTGTCGTGCAAGCTCATCCAGCTGCAGCTCGCGGGCATTCATCGCTTCGCCAATGTCGGGAGCATACTGCTGGCCGCGCCGCACCTCATCCATCAGAGCGGCGTGCAATTCCGCATCGACAGCGCCGCTCTGGCTGATCTCATCTAGTGGCGTGCTGTCTCCTCGCAACGCAGAACCAAGAGCGTTGTTGACTGCAATCGCTGCACCTTGCGCACCAAAAAGAATCTCTTCGCGGTCAAGGCGCAGTGCCGTGCGATGCACAAACTTGGTGACCTGCGGTCGGACGAAGAAGTCAAGCGTCCGGCGGAACATGTGTACTACCTCAATTTCCTGCGCGAGCGCAATTGTGCTTCACGTTGCTCTGCAGCTGCGGCCGAGCTTGGATGCTGTGAACAAGCAGCAGAAAATGGTGTGAACCGAATCATATGAGGTTTCGAGCACAACTCGACTTTCACTGACGATGGTTTTCACTGCCGAAAACTCGATCAGTCGCAACTCGACTTTCACTGTGCCGAAAACTCATCACCCAAGACATCCCCGGACGGGCTCCCCGGCTCTTCGTCGCGCGTGTGTCCCTGACCTTGTGTGAACGTTAACACCGCACGACACTGTCGCGACAACCGGTGCTACGTCTGAGGAGTGCAGGACACGCGCCGTTCACAATAACCGTTCAATAACCGTGCGCCCGTACCCACAATTGACCCTAGGCGCTAGGGCGGCCCGCCCACACGCTGCCGGTGCACACATTCTTCGCTCACATCACACAAGTGGTGCTCTCATTGCCGATACACTGACACTCGTTCGTTTGGATTCTACATGTAGGGGTCGTTTTCATTTATCTCTTCTCGTGTCGTCTGTGTGTCGTAGACCCGCGGGAGTGGTCTTAAGTCCTAAGACGCACTCGCTCGCGTCGATCCGACCCGCCCTGGCTCACGGCGTGCCGGGAAGCTCAGCACGTACGGCCTCACTACATGTACTGGCATGACGTACGTTCCTGTGTTTTGCAGCAGCGGGCTGGCAGCTGGCGGACTGCCGACCGGTTCATACACTCGAGGTGGCTTTGGCGGGGACGACCCCTCGCCGGGTTTGGAGCGCTTCATCGTTTCCTGCAGGGCGTCTGCAGCCTCGTCCAGCGCCGGAAGCGGCTGCCCAACTTTTTGTGCTGCAAAGAGGTCGTCTGTCGCAATGTCATCAGGACGCGGGCCGGCCGTCTTGTTGGCATTGAGACTGCTCATCCTCGAGGGGGTCGTGGAGAAGCTCGCCATGGCGGTGGACGGCGGCTTCACGACCAGATGTGGACCGCCTCTGTCGTCGAGGACGAGCCCTCGGACAACATGTGTCGCAAACGCCTTGCCTCGGTAGCTACGCGCGAGGGCTCTCGCGCGCCCCTCCGGCCCCACCAGTGCCATGGTGGGCACTACCTCGGCAGACAGCATCCGCCGCTGAGCAAAGGTCTTCCCCGGCGACGCTGGACGCGCGGGCCTTATTGCAGCGGGCCTCGGCAGCACCGCGGCTGACGACGCGCGCCAAGAGTCTGCGGGCGGCTCGTTCAGCGCGGGCAGCGATTGGGTACGTGCATGCATCGCGTGGGTGACGCCTGCCTCAGGCCCAAGCGTGCTTGCGGCGAGGTCTGCCCCAACTGCCTCGGACGGATGACGGGGCGAGGTGGGCGGGGCATGAGGAGCCAGCACGCGCGAGCGCGGAGGCGCCGCACCTTGGGGTGGCACAGAGCCGTTACAGGAGGTGGCATGTTCAGGCGGCTGCTTTACTGTGCGGTAGATGTTGCGCGAGGCGAGCTGCCTGGCCGGAAGCAGCGGCTTGCCTTCGGCGCGCTCCTCGGTCATGAGCACCGCCAGCGACTTGGGTGCGCGGACGTGCCGTTGCGCGTCACGGCTCCCGTGGGGGCGGTGCCATGAGAACGTACGTCGGCTGCTGCACGATCGGCGGCGGCGGCGAGGCATAAGCTACTCCCGCCGCTGACGCCGCTGAGAGCGCCGCCTCCATCCACGGCGTGGACTTCTCCCGCGAGTGCAGGTGAGCAAGGCGGTTGGCCTCCCTAGTAAGCGCGCGGATAGAAGGTGAGTGAGCCAGCGCCAGCTCGTTCCTGGACAGGTGGCGCTGGGCCAGTGGCAGCAGCTCGCCGTCTCGAGAGCTGCTCCAAGCGCGGAGGTCAGCGCGCAGCTCGCCGTTTCGAGAGCTGCTCCGAGCGCGGAGGCGCGAGAGCTGCTCTTCTCTTGCAGCCAAATCGTCCGCGTACGAGCCCGCTGTCACGTCCTTCTCGTGGCGCCAGTACCAGAGGCCGTGGGCCGTGTGGCGGACCAGGGGCTGCGCGGCAATCCGCTCGAAGAGGGAGGCAAGGAACTCCATGTACTCGTTGACATCGACCGTGAGCGTCCACGCGTCAGCGAGCCTGTGTGGCGCACACGGCAGAGCGCACACACGACAGAGCACACGCCCGGGCCACAGCGCGCGGCGAGGCACGTTAGAGGAGCACGTGAGGACGTGCGCATAAGGGCAGGACAAGGCTGCGGCGTGGCACGCGCGAGCGCACTCGAAGATCGCATCCATGAAGCGTCCGCGCGTCATACGGCCATCGACATCCGAGTCGACCTCCCAGTCCTCTTCGGCAGCGAGCTGTGCCTCGCTGGGGTCAAACTTGGGCGTCAACGCCTTGGACAGCAGCCGGCTCAGGTGAAGGTACTCGTCGCGGCTAAGCACGTCGCGAGACGTGTCGCTCACAGATTGAAGAGACCGCTGCGCGGTCTCCCACCAGCGCTGGAGCTCGGTGACCAGACCGGGCTCATTGCGGAGGCGTGCTCGTGCCTCCAGCGCAGCCTGCGTGTTGAGATCGCCGTTGCCCTGTGCCCAGAAAGGAAGATTCTGAGCCACAATGTCCCTGGCCACCTCCATCCTGGCCTTGCCAGCGTCATCGGCGGTGACATTCTGGCGCCCGTTCATGCGCATGAAGGTGTCCGACAGAACCGACAAGATGGGCGTACTCGCAAGGCAATGCAGCGAGAGCCACTTGCTAAGCTGCCGGGATGCGACGCGTTCGAGAGCCTGCGAACGGTCTGTAACGTTAGGCAAAGTCGCAAGTGTCACATGCAGGAAGGCGCCGTCACGCAGCCGGTGCTTGGCAGACATCCTGAAAGATTTTTGTTTTTGGAAACGAAACGGAACGCAATGCATGCAACATTGAGAGTGATGAGTCATGACACTATCCGCCTCCTCGCACGCGTTCTTCACGCGATCAGCAGGAGTCAGAGACGATTGATGTAGTCGCACAGCAGCAGCAGCGGCACTCTACCGTGTATTGCATATGTGTTCACACAGGAGGTCCCGAGTTAGAGTTCACCAAGAACGCAAGAAGCGGGCATGGAAGCGCGGGCCCGCCGGAGCCCGTCACTCTCGTGGGTGGTTTTTATTTGCTGACGGGTCGTGCAAGGAAGCGACGTTAGTTTCACTTCCTGCACGCCGGGGCGCGGCGGGTCCGCATCCATCCGGTCTCCGGTGAACACACAGCCCAGGGCACACAGCTCACACGAAAAATTTCGCTAAAGGGTTTCGTCGCCCCTCTCCCAAGTTTGGGCATCAGTATGTTTGGACAGATGATCGCACCTGTCACGATCGATATGACGCGCTTCTGACCCCCCGTCGTGCATCGAGCTTCGTACGTCGTAACTCGGGTGACGCGTCGAAGAGCGCCATCGGCACCGTGTTGCCCTCTTGCGCCTTGCGTAGGTACCTGTAGTCGGCGCGCCCCAGATTCCCCTTGGTCACGGTGAACGTTTGCATCTGACCACTCGGCGTGAGCACGTCCATCAAGATGTGTCTTGTCCGATTGCGCGGCGTGCCTAGCACCCGTCCAAACGGTGAGGCGCCCCACATCGCATCGTCACGCGGCGAGTACTCTGCCACACGCGCCGCTGGCAGTGCCCCAGCACCGTAGCTTGCTGCCGCTGCGCCACGCCCACCCCCAGCGAAGACAGCTGCCGCTCCGGCAGGGGCATGCTCGGCAGTGGGTTCCTTGCGGATGAGGAGGTACACAAACGACTCGAGACGAACCTTGCGTTCATTACCGTTGCGCACCCCGGTGCGCTTGCCGTGCTCGCGTGCGGCTGTGGACTCGAGGACACGCTGCGTCAGCTGCAGCGTCGCGCCCTTGCTAAACGACTTGCGGTACGCCTTCATCGGCCATGGTTCCATCATGCCTCCGCTGCCGTCGGCGCCAAAGACGCTGGTCATGCCGAGGCCGCGGTGTGGAAAGGGCGCGAGCAGACGAGCCCCGGGTGCCTCGTCTTCAAAGTAGGCGCGCGCGCGTCCAACGGTCGCCACGCTCGAGTCACCCGCCGAGTCGATCACCGCCAGGATGCCGCCCACCGCCGTCCGTGCCCAAAGCGATGCGAGCGCCCGAGTCACGCCAGCAGCGGGCAGGGAGGAGAGCGAGTACGGCACGACGACGAGGTCGAAGGCCTTGGCGTCGCCCACGTCAGCGGAGCCCGACAACGGCCCGAGCTCGGCCGATGCGGGCATCTCAGATCGCCACTGGATTGGCGGTCCGTGTGGAGCCGCGGTTTCGCTCAGCTCGGCGCCAGCGCCGCGGAGGCGTGGGTTCGGCTCGACGGCCACGTACAGCCGCGCCGCCGCGCCCCGCTCCGGCAGCTCCTCAGGTGGCCAGATCGCGTGCGTCGCCCAAGAGGCGGACCCAAGGTACGCACCAAAGTCGAGGATGCTCCTGGGCGCGAAGTCGGGCACACGGCAGTTGATTTCGTGCAGGACGCGGAAGCAGGCGGCATACGTGCGGTCGAGCCGATGCGCGGCAAAATCGTCCACGGTCAGCGAGCGCTCCTCAGTTGAGCCCGCCAAGCGCGCTTGCTTGGCGGCCTTCAAGGACGTGATCAGTCGTGGCACCGTGTGCGTGGCGAGCACATCCTCGAGCGCCTCGGGAAGGCGCACCTGGCGAACGAACTCGCCGTGGCGCAGTGCACGCGGCAGATGCCGCGTCAGCGACGGAATTTGCGGCCGCGAACCGGAGCGCGGTGCATCATCTCCCTCCTCGTAGTAGTACTCCTCCTCCTCCTCGTATGAGTCACCTTCATCATCCGACGCGTCGGGCGGCACAGCAGGCGGGTTGCTCCATGGTGCTGTGCGGCGTGCGCTCGCTGCGGTGGTGGTGGTGAATCGGTAGTGGCGAGGGAGCGTGCGGTGTCGAAAGGCGAGTCGCACGAAGACCCTAGCTGACATGCGCACACGTCGTTCGTCGACGCGGTGTGAAGGTGCAAGTGTGAATTTTTCACATTAACTCACAACAAGTTCGCCAAGTCAGCCACCGTGTCCGCGCAGTAGTCGGGCCTCTCAGCCGCGTTCGCGCGCCTGATGTCGGCTCGGCTATGGCAGCCACTAAGAACGAGCATCGTGCGCCATCCCACAGAGAGGCCAAAGGCCACGTCGGTGTTGATCCGGTCGCCCACCATGAGCGTCGTGTCGGGCGAGAGCCCATAGAGCGACGAGAGGAGAAGCGCGAGATCACGGCTCGGCTTGCCCACCACCACGTCGGGCTCGCGCTCGGCCGCATAGGCGACGAACCGCACGTTGCATCCACCGGCGGGCACCATGTCGGCAAGCCCGGCTGGGAAATTTGCGTCTGGGTTGGTGGCCACAAAGGGCCGCTGTGGATCACGCGCGTACGCGGCGGCCTTGGCGAGGCGCGCGTAGCATAGGCCCTCGTATTGCATGCCCACCACGACGGCGTCTACGTCGTCAGTCAGGCCGCCCGATGCGATGAGCGCCTCGAGGCCACCGACGTCTTTCTCTCCGACCGGTTCGATGCCCTTGAGGCGAAGCTCATCCAGCAGGCCGCCTTGGCCAACGACGTACGCGCGCTTCACTTGCGGGTGCGTCGTTGCCAGGTATGCTGCAGCTGCGGACGCAGAGGTGACGCAATCGTCCGCTGTCACGCCTGGAACGCCGAGCTTGGTGAGCTTAGCGGCGAGCGAGGCGCGCGACTGGCCTGCAGCATTCGTGACGAAGATGAGCCGTTGGCCCGAACTTCGCAGCTTTCCCAGTGCCTCGGGCACCCCCGGCACTGCGGCGTCGTGCTGGTAAATTACGCCATCACAATCAAACACGCACGTGGTGAGACGTTGGATGAGTGCGGCGTCGGGTGGAGGCGTGGGAAGGCTGAGAAGTGCACGCAGCCTCCGGAGCGTCGGGCGGCGATAAATGAGGCCGAGGACGGCGGCGGCGGCGGCAGCGGAGGTCACAGTGACCGCAATACTCGCAATTCGCATCCTATCGAGCGGGGCTTGCCGTGAAAACTGCAAACTTGAACGTGAACGGGGTCTGAGGGGGTTACCGGTTCAACCACACCGGGGGGAGCCGGGACGGTTCCATAAATTTGCTGCCAAAAGTGTGGATTTGCAGTTCCATCCTACTCGGCCGCCCATAGAGAGAGGACAAACCGTGGTGTGAATCAGCCCTGTGAATGCGTGTGTGAATGTGTCGGTAATTTTCTAGACCCCATGCTGAATCATTCAACCCGACGCGTGGTGCTTGCCCAGTTGTACAGGTGTCGATAGATGCCGTCGAGCTGGGCTGTCCAGAGCTGTGGGTTGTAACAGTAGTGCGTACAGTCTGCTCGGCATTTGTGCGTACTCGGCTTGTGCAAAGCATGCATCGGACGCAGCAGAGACGCGTACCGTACAATGTTGTCGCGCGGAAACCCCAGCTCTTGTGCCACTTCCTCGAGAGCCGCGTTACGCCAGTCCGAGGTGTTGACAAATGCCGGCCCGAGTGCTTCGCAGCGAGAGCACGGCTTACTCCCCTTGTCAAAGATCTCGAATAGGCCGGAGCCATCTGGCGTGGCGAAATGCTGCGGATTGCTCTCGCGAAACAGCCCAAGCTTTCCCTGTGGGGCGAGCGTTTGCAATCGCGACAGTACATGGCGGAGATCGTCGCGATATTTGTCTAGGCCGCATCTGTTGCGTGCTGGGCATTCCCTAGCATACCACATTCCAAAGTTTGCAACGACGGCATCGTGGTCGCGCAACGCACCTTCCAGTCTACCATCAAAGTTGTGCCAGGCAGACGCGCAGTGCCCCAGCGCGTCCGTCCACTGCTTCGACATCTTGTATTTTCCGAGCTTGCCATCGCGGGTTCGCATGTCCATGCGGTAGAACGAAAATCGCACTGCATAGTGATGTAGCTCCACTTGTTGCTCAGGGATTGAAAGACAAACTGGGCGCATTCCCCATTTGTGTGGATCGGAGCCACCTTGGTATCCAATCACTTTGCACGGTGATGCATCCCGTGGATCGAGTCGAAGATGTAGCTCACTACCACCGTGCCGCCCGCTATTTTTGATCGTGCACATTCCATCATTCCTTAGATCAGAAGGGCGAATGTCGCGAAATGCCCAGCGGTGCACATAGTCAACAGTCTGTCCATGTGCGACCAGGTCGGCTATCATCGCGTTGAACAACTGCGACGTGACGGAGTCGCCCACAAAAGCCACAGAGCGGTTGCCAAGCCGGCCGAGGACATCAACCGTTGCAGGTACACTGCTTCCGTCGCATGTCACGAAGCGCTTTGTAGAAAACCATCGCTTCGACTTTGCGAGTAGTCGCGGCTGCGATATACCCGAGCAGCACTCGTTTCGCTCCACGTTCCCTGGAGTGTACGATTCGGAATGGAAAGATAGTGCTGCAGGGCAGTGATGCTGCTGCATCCCAAGATCCTCTGTTCTCTGCACGTCCTGCCAGAGCCCAGGTCCTGTGCAAACGGGCGCACTCGATTCGTGGCGCACAAAGCTCACGCTGGGGTGGGCTTCAAACATCGGCGTGAAATACTGAGCGTGACTCCGAATAGTCGATTGCTTCGCGTCGCGACCGCTTCGCGTTCCATTTTGGGGTGACGAAAGACCGGAAAACTACTGGCGCAACGTTACCGTCGCTAATCAGTCCTAGTTCCCCGGATCCATGTACAATTGATCTCATGTGTCGGGCGGCGTTTCGTCAACGCTCAAACTTGGCAAGGCGCATCAATTCACGCAAATCGCGCTCCGTGATGGCGGATCGCTCAGCCGCCTTGATCAAGCTACGCACCATGGTTGGTATCACGATCCTCGCTCTCTTCTGGCGGCGCCTCCGCCACCAGTCGCTGCCAAGACTCATGCGCTCGCTCTCCGAACGCTGGACGGCTCGTTCGCTTGCGGACGTGCTTGCCACACTTCCATCCCTCTCGCCGGGAGCGGCGTCGCCGCGTGATAGCCCCACCGCTGGTGTCGAGGTCAGCAATGCGAGCAGCACGTCGCCGCCGCCACTCTCGGAGACATGGAGCCCAAAGCACCTCACCCGCTACTTAAAAGGTTTCCGCCGCATCTTGCCTCTGTTACCACCTCCCGCGCCGCGCTTCATCTCCTGGTGCGACTTCCAGGAGGACTCGCTGCACGATCCCGATTGGGGCTACTACACGGATGGGCGCGTCATCTTCGGCGAGTGCGCCGACACCGCCGACTTCACCACCTTCCCCGTCTCGATGCGACCTGCGTTCGGTGCAATGCTCGCGGACCGGCTTTGCTCGCTCTGGCGCGCGATGGGCGCACCCACGGACGCTCCCTTCCTTATCGTCGAGCTCGGGGCGGGCACGGGCGTGCTGGCGCACGACATCCTAGAGCACTGCGAGGCGCAGCTACCAGCACTCTTTTGGGACGTCCTCTGCTACGTCATCGGCGAGCGCTCGGGTTCGTTGCGCGTGGTGCAGGCGAAGACGAACCAGCACTTCGTCGATGCTGGCCGGCTGTACGTCGTCCCCGCCGACGCGCAGGATCTCGCCGGCTGCGCCCTGCGCCAGACGCTGCAGGCAGTCGCTCGGCAGCGCGCGGCCGCAGCGGGTCGCACGTCAGCAGAGCCTCCTATGCTGCGCGGAGCGGTCATCAGCAACGAGCTGCCGGACGCATTCGGCGTAGAGAAGGTGCTCGTGAGCGCGCGCGGCCCGTCCGCTGCACCGCCCGCGCCGCCCACTGCCACGCCTGCTGCCGCTGCGTCCGCCTCCGTCGCCGCGCCGAGCGGTGGTTTCGGCGCAGCGGCGCAGCGGCTGCGGCTGCAGCGCGCGTACGTGCTGCCCCTCATCCGGCTCGACGCGCTGCGCTCCCTCGTCGAGGCGAGTGACGAAGTGCTCGCGACGGCGCTCGACCTCGAGTCTGTTGTGGTTTCATCACGTGCCCACCGCTCGGCGCTGCTCGCGGGTGAACGTTCCGGCCTGTGGGAAGTTGGGTATGCGAGTGAGCAGCTGCTGCCCGCCGCCGCCGCCGCGCTCGATGAGTGGTTACACCAGCCGCCGCCGCCGCCACCGCCACCGTCGCCGCCACCGCCGCGCGTCCCGTCTGACTCTCTGGGCGCTGTGCTGGGCACCGAGTCGCCGCTGCTCGCTCGCACATGGTCCAGCCTGAGCGCAGTGCTGCCGAGCGTGCGCACGAGGGCCTCGCCTGCGCGGCCGCTGGGTTGGCTGAGCATCACTGGCGACACAGCCGCCGCTCCTTCCGAATGGCTCCACCTCTCTCGCGACGCGTACCGTGCACTCAAGGGGCGCTGCTGCCGTGCCAACACCGCACCCGTGCCGGAGTCGCTGCTGGCCACGCAGCCAGACGCGGCCGACGGTTACGGAAGCCCTCTCGAGGCGGCGCTCGATCGCGCCGTGCGGATCGCCGAAGCCTTCGAGGTCGTCAGTCTCGACGAGCCCGCCTCCTCGCGTGCCGAGGGGTGCATGGCATCAGATGACGTGGGCACCGCCGCCTCGTTCAGCAACGCGACGGCGGCACTGGACCGCTGGCTGCGAGCTCACACGCCTCTGCTGCTCTCGGCGCTGCGTCATCGGCCCGACGGGGAGCGGATGGAGCTCTACCCGAGCCCAGCGCTGCCGAGACTCGCGCAGGGGTTGGCCGCGTTGCTGGACGAGGCGGCGGTGCTCACCATCGATTACGGCGCCGATGCTGCGACCCTCATCAACGCTGCACGCCGCGTGCCACCGGCAGTGGCGCCGGCCGATGCGGCCAAAGGGCGCTCCGCTGCCGCCGCCGCCCTGGCTGCCGCTGCTGCTGCACGGAGTGCCTCTGGCATGCGCGTGCGGTCGCGGCTACCAGCGGCGCGTGGGCAGGGCGCCGCGCTCGCGCTCCGCCGACCGGGCTGGTGCGACCTAACCACGGACGTCGACTTCACCGAGCTGAGTGCCGCAGGCGAGGCTGCTGGGCTCCGTACCATCTTCTTCGGGCCCCAGACGGCCTTGCAACGCGTGTGGGCTGAGACGGCGGCGGAAGAGGAGGCGACCGGTAAGGAGGCGACCGGGATCGCCAAGGCGGCGTTGCCACCACCGCGAGTGACTGATGCACAGCCGCCTCTACAGAAGGGCGTCTGCGAGGCCTTTTATGCTCTGGGCTCCTTCGTGATGCTCGTGCAAGCCACGCCCAAGGTGGCGGACGCATGGCGCTGGCGTGTGGCGCCGCAGCCCCTCTACGCGGCAGGCCATCCATCGCTAGGCCAGATGGCGATGGTGCACACCCTGCGCGCCCTCGGCCGGCTCGTACTCGACCACGCGCTCCAGCAGCAGCAGCTTGCCGCCGCCGAGGGCGCGCCGCCTCCGTCCGAGCGCGAGCTCGTGCGTGCGCTCGCAGATGCCCTCGTCCTCACGGTGCCCTGCTTTCGGCCACACTGGCGCAAGATGGTTGGTGCCGTGCTGCGCCTTCTCGCCGAGGAGGAGGAGGAGTACGGCCACACAGACGATGGGGATGCGAGATCGGCGCCGGTGCTCCCACCTCTCTACCGTGAGGCACTGCAGCTGGTCAAGCTCGATCGCGCGCTGTTGCTGCACAAACAGTCGATCGTGCGCTGAAGATGTGGAGACTCGAGGTCGATGACACGGATGGCGTCGCGACGAGAGCTCACGGCGTGCGGCTCTATCCGCGGCCATTGTCCTGCGGACGCGACTACCATCCTTCTCGCCGCCCCCGCCATGAGCTTCAGGCTCGACGCCAGGGGTTGGTGTGGTCGTGCACGTGTGGCGTCTCGGTGAAGGGTCGGCGTTCTCGGTTCTTGAGGTTCCCCGGCTCCCCGGTTCAAAAACACCGGGGGGAGCCGGGACACTCACGGGACAGACACAAGGCACACAAAACTACCTGACCGGTATGCCACGTACTGTACGTTGAAGTACGACTTGAAACCACTGCGGAATCTCGCTACCGGTACCGTACCGGTCATTCGCGATTTTATGGTGGCGCACGCGACGTTGCGGTGTGACGCACGCACGCACGCACGCAACGAAAAGTCGAGCGTTTCGTCATGGCAGCTTCTAGCGGCCTGATCACCGACTTCTGGAGCACGGCGGTGCCACCTCCCGGTATGGAGCAGTCCCTGGCTGCCTGGCGTGCAATGATCGTCGCGAATCAGAACCAGTGCGCAACCACGTGCAGCTTGAAGCGCAGCGTGCACCTTGCAGGTGCCATGCAAAATCGACGACGTTTGGCCATGGCGCTGCTGCAGGCAGTGCTAACTAACTGCACAATGGTCGATGGGTGGCCTTCAGTACGCATGTCGCAGCTCAACACAGGGTTGACACTACGCCACTGGTGCGCAAAGCAGAATCGCACGTCGGAGCAGTGCTACTTCTTGCCTGTGTCGAACTGCCGCTGGAGGCCCGGAGATAGTATAGGCCGGCAGTTGATTTCGCTCTATGATACGTCGGCTGCCCTCGAACGCGTTGGACAGCTCACGGGCCTGCGGTCCGAGCTCCTTGTGATGGGCACGGTTCTGTCCTGGGTGATGCGGCCGCAACCCGAGCTGCGCGAGGCACTAGAGCACTATGGTAATGTCCTGGGATTTTCCCGAGGTGGCGCACGTCACCGCCGAATAGCCATGCACATGCGCCGTGGTGACAAGTACAGTCTGCACCCGAAGCACATGCGGAATCACTCCTGGCGCATCCAGCCGGCGAGTTTTGTGACGTGGGGCCGTCGGGTGGCAGCCATCATCGGTGCGGAGCGAGTGCTGTACATGTCGGACGACAAAGAAATCAACCTCACTGCTCAAGGTGGACCGCTCTTTCAGCTTGCGCCCGCACCGCGCCATTGCGTACCCAGCGGTATCGACGGTATGTATAGCGGCAGATTGGTGAATGGGATGAAGAGGACAGCAAATCAGTACCTCAGCAAGCTGATCGCGCATCCTGAGATTTGGGCGTCGCGGAGGGCGCGCGAAGCCGAGGCCGAATGCGGCTCCGATCTATGGGCGGACGACGGTATCTTCTTCTACGCCGGAATTCTACTCATGGCGCAATGTGCCGCCTTTATTGGCTTGCAGATCTCCAACGTCGCCATGGCTATAACCGAGTTGATGGCGACACAGCGGCACCCGCCAGTGGCATACGACGTGCTCAACGACGTCTACCGCGGCCCCTACCTCTCCGATGAGCGAGTGTGGGTCAATGGCGTTCACAATGAGAACTCGCTGCGCCCAGTCGCTCACGACAGATTGGCCAACGGCGATGGCACGGCGTCGCACGGATGCTGGTCCTGCACACCAAATCCAGCGGTGCTGCCGCCCGATCTGGAGCGAGAAGGACGCCTCCGTCCAGGGGCTGCCCTTGAGGGCTTCGCATTCTGACATTCTCTAAGAACGGACCATTTCACAGTGGCCCTTTTGGTAATCTTATCTTTTTGTTAACGTCGAAAGGTCGAATATTCACACCGGATCACGCCCGACCCGACCGCGGGCACGGCCGCGCCCCACGCACCGTGCCCCACGCACACCGCCTTCCGAGTCAACAGTCATCAGTGAATACTTTTTACCACGTCTACTCGTACATGAGAATATTACGTGACGCGTGTGATTCGCGTATTCAACCGAACCTACAACCACGCCAAGCCCAAGGGTACAGGCGTGTGGCGGACAGAAGAGACGTCGGCGTCGCGTCGGGTCACTCGCCAGACGACAACAATCAACAATGTGCAGGTCTGCCCACCGCCACGGATCCCCCGCTCGCTGCTGGCGCCGTCGCGCGCGTGCCCCCCGCCACACGCCGCCTCGCGCTGCGGAAAGGCTCCCGGCCCTCCCTGGACCGCGCACCATACGCACACGGACACCACCTCGACCAACGCAACTGCCTCAGGCTGGCTGAGCGATGGAGGCGAGTCGCAGAGCCGCATCCGTACCGCCGCTTGCCAGCCGCTCATCCCCATCCCACGTGAGGCAAAGGGCCTTGCCATCGTGCTGACTCACCACGTGCAGAGGGAGCGTCGAACGCACATCCCACAGCCGCACGCTCCCGTCGTAGCACGCGCTCGCAAGCAGGTGCGGCTGCTGGGCGCACCATTTCGCCGCACTGACCCAGCCGCTATGAGGCAGCGAGAGCACAGGTGCCACACTCTGCAAACGTGAATCCCAGAGGCGCATCGCGTGGTCCGTGTGGCCGCTCGCGATCAGCCCCGAGCTGAGCGATACGTCAACACAGAGCACGGCCGCTTGCCCCGTGAGCGTCGCCGACGGCGAGCCCACGTCCAGTTGCCACTCGCGCACAGTACCATCCCATGAGCCCGAGTAGAGTAGCGCGGCCGTTGGCCAGCAGAGAGCGGCCACTGAGCTCGAGTGGCCGCTCAGTGTGTCGGCTGGGCTCCTCTCGACAGGGGCGCGTGCGCTCGCGGCACTGGCCGCCTCGTTGCTATCGGCGCCGCCTCGACCGCGCTTCTTCTTTGGCGGCGGCGGCGAGTCTTCCGCGGTTTGGGGAGGAGCCCCTGCGTCCCAGAGGAGCATGGTGCCATCCCATGCGCCCGAGCAGATCCGATCACCAGCTGGGTTCGCGACGATGGCCTCGACGCTGCTCACGTGCCCGGTGAGGACAGCCTCCGCTGTCGCTGAAGTGCCGGATGCTGCAACACTCCAAAGGCGGATCGTGTGGTCCTTAGACCCTGTAGCCGCACGCAGCCCATCGGCTTCGCTGCCGCCAGCAAGCCACGCAACAGCCTTTACGGCACCAGTGTGGCCGCTGAGCGCGATCTGCCGATCCGCCGTATGCCAGACGTAAGCCGCATGATCGTAGCAGCCCGACAACAAGAGCCCGCTACCGCGCGGATGCGCCGCAAGAGCTGCAACCCAGTCTTTGTGCGGTAGCACGGGTCCCGACTTGGGCGGTGGCACGCAAAGGATATACTGGAGAGTGACCGCGGCCTCGCCAGTCAAGCCATGCCGCAGCAGTCCATCAGCCAGCGTGCCGCGCAGTAGTTGACCGCTCAGCAAGAAGTCGAATGGGTGTGGCGTTGTGCCTCCGAGAAGATGATTGACCACTTCACTGAGACCGGCACGCCGCAGGCGTGTTGGCAACAAGATAGGCGCGTCCGACACACGGAAGTCGTCGAGCTCCGTAACGAAGCTGACTTGGACCTGCGCACCCTTGCTTCCATCCTCTGCCGGCGTCGTCTGCTGACTCATCGCGGGCGCGACTGGCTTTCCTGCGATCCACGTCGCCGATTGGCCGCGGGTTCCTGACGAATAGAAGTCAAGTCAAGTCAAGTCAAGTCAAATCTCCAGCAGGAATTGCCGCGGCCGCGCGCGCGCACGCGCGCTCTAATTTTACGGTCCGGTACTGTGCGTACTGGCTGTGCTGAGCTGCTGGCCCCCGCGGAAGTGTTCTGTTCAGCGATATCCTATCGTTTACCGACTACCTCGTGCGGTGGAATTGCCGTTGACCTGTGCATGGTCGCCGCGCGCCCACGCCTCCTCTTCTCCCGTGGTTCCGCCGCCGGCCCGCCGCCGCCGCCCAGGCGCTGCTCCGCTCCTCCTCCCTGCAAGTGCCTCTCTTCTCTGCTCGTGCTCTCGAGCAGACCTCTCTCACTTCTTGCTCTTCTTCTTCGCCGCGGTGGGCTCCGGCTTGTAATCCTCGTCTGGGTCGTCCTCGTCCTCGTCATCCTTGGGCTCGTCGGCCACGGCGCGCTTGCCCTTGGCCACGGCCTTCCCCTTTGCCTTGGATGCGCCGGCCTTGGATGCGCCGGCGGCGCTGGCGGCGGCGCCCTCGGAGTTGGCGGCGCTTGATCTGTCTACTGCGGCCGGAGGCGGGCCTGCTAAGCTCGGATCCCACTCGGGCAGCTTGTCGACGGCTGCGGAGCGCTCGACGAGCAGGATCGAGTTGGCGAGGCCGCACGTGATCTGCGCGACGGCCGCGCCCTCGAGCGCGAGAACCTTGTCCGGTCGCGCCGACGACTTTTTGCCCTCGGAGCCGAATCCGAGCTCACCAGAGAGGCAGGCGGAGCCCCACGCTATCACGGATGCGTCGGCGGCCGCCACGTTGTGAGAGGCGCCGCAGCTCATGTGCTTCATCGACCAGCCGCGCATGTCCTCTTCTGGCGTCGGGTACATCCACGCGTTCTGCGACGCGCCCTTGACACGCCCCCACATGAAGAGGGACGGCTTTGCTGCCCAGCACACGTCGCCGTTGGCAAGCTTGGTCCACCCGATGGCGGCCGTGTGTGCGCTGCCGCAGCTCACCTCGCGAGCGCGCACGCACGAATCGCGCAGCGACTTGGGCGTCCACTGGTCCTGCTGGTCCTTGTGCCCGAGCCGCCCGTACCCGCCGTTGCCCCATGTGTAGACCACACCCTCCCTGTCGATCGCGGCGCAGTGGTGCTGGCCGCACGCGACGTCGACGCACCCGAGGCCAGCGAGCGCGCTGATGCGCTTGGGCACCGTCTCGGCCGAGTACGAGAGCTTGACGGAGCCTTCCTTGGTGTTCCACTCGCCGTCGGTGCCGTGCCCGAGCACACCGAACTCGGACCAGCCCCACGACCAAACGTCTCCCTCGGCGTCGATGGCCAGGTTGAAGTTCTGGCCACTCGCCACGTGGACGAATCGCACGCCGCTCGGCAGTACGAGGGGTGTGGGCGTGGGCGTCTGCTCGGCCTTCTTGACGCCGTTGCCCACCGCGCCCTGCTTGCACGCGCCGCACGCGAGCAGCTCGCCTTCAGTGCTCAGAAAGACGGTGTGCGCCTTACCGGTCGCGGCGCGCGAGATCGGCGTGCCTTTCAGCAGCGCGACGCGCTCGGGCGCGAGGCGCGGCGCGGCGCTCGCATCGCCGAGGCCGAGCTGCCCGTTGTCGTTACGTCCCCACGCGAACGCCTCGCCGCCGGCGCCGATGGCGATCACGTGCGCTGAGGTGCAACCCGTCGCGATGGAGACGATGCGGGCGCCGCCGAAGCCCGCGAGTAGCCGGTGCGGACCGCGGAGGTTGATAGCCTGCATCGCTTCAGCGCCCGGTTTCTTGCCCATCTCGGCGTAGTTGGTCGATCCGAAGAGCACCACCACCGGCGCCTCAGGCGGTGTGACAGAGCGCACAGAGAGCACGGGCGGCGACGGGCCTTTGGCCACGGCGGGCGGCGCGTCGGAGGACGAGGAGGAACCTCCCGCGGCCGCGGCGGCCGCGGCCTGCTTCTGGGCGAGCATCTTCTGGTACATGGACTGAGCTCCGGCATATCCGGAAGACATCCCTCGTCTGGACGTCGACACGCAGAACACTTTCGCGGGAGCGAGAGAAGCCCGCGAAGCCGCGAGAAGTACCGGGTATCCGTAGCGAGCGGGAGGTCCTAACGGTCACCTGGGGGAGCCGGGACACTACAATTGTACGGTACATAGTACCGTAACCGGAAGTGTGCACGTTAACACGACAGACGCGACGTGATCCGTTCCCCGAGTGTCTCGTTTTCTCGTGTGTGTGCCTATGTGTGCCGGCTTCCCCGGTGTTTTTCGAACCGGAACCGCGGAACGGAATACCGCGCATGGTGACTGAACAACTCAAGGTTTCATGCGTACATGTAATGCTATATTGTCCCCCGGATCCTGCATGCGCACAGTACGTTGTCATTTCTGTCGTTTTTCTGGGTTTTGTCAGAAAACATGTTCCTGAGGTCCATCACTCTCTGCTTCGCCGTCACCTTCTTGGACGAGATCCCACTGAGAGCCATTCGCGCTACAGACCCTGCGCCGGTGGTGCGCCATTCGTTGCACGGCTTCACATTCGTTGCAAAGTATGCATATGGCAGCCCACTCAGTAAGTCGGGCGTGCTGAACAACCACTGGGAGCAAGACGTGCTTGCTGATCAGGTGTTGCGCAGAGCGCCCACCAACGCCCTCATGGTGGACGCTGGCATGAACCTCGGCTACTACACGCTGCTGGCTCGGATGCATGGATTGCGCACGATGAGCATCGACATCCAATCCACACTCATGCAGTACACGGTCTTGTCGCTCAACCTCAGCCACCTCGCGCTGAATGCGTCGCGTTTCGTCCAAGCTGGTATCAGCGACCAGACACGCCTACGAAGCTTTGAGCAGCACGCTCACGCTAAGCACCAACAGGCGTTTGCACGCGCTCGTCATCCCTCGGCCGATGAGGAGTCCTACAGCACGAGTGAAATCGTCGCAAGCGCCTCCCTGAGCTCTCATGACCAAGATGCCACGAAGCTGATCAACAGCGCGCGGCTGGACGACCTCGTAGAACAGTGGTACCCTCACGAGGACGTCTACCTCCTCAAGATCGACGTCGAGGGTCAAGAGATCCGCGCGCTCCGGGGTGCGGCACTCCTCTTCGAGCATCGGCGCGTGCATCACGGCTTCGTCGAAATTGGAGACGGACCTATGGACCCGCGATTCCTGCCGCCCGGCGCCCCTCGTAACCTGACGCGCTGGCAACACTCGGGCGTCTCAGTCGACGATGCGATCAGATCGCTCGAGGCAATGCAGGCATGGGGCTACTTTCTCTATATTTTGGTCCAGTGCCAGGCGGTCCATAGCCCATTCGTCCTCCCGACCTCGCCATTGTATTGGAAACCATTGGCTGATTGGCCGCGCACGTTCATCCGCTCGGAGCACATCAGCCGAACCCCTCCAGATCTGCTCTGTGCAGGCAACTTGACCGAGAGGTCGTCGCGCACCAGTCGTGAACCAGTAGTTGAACTCATCAGGGTGGTCGACGTGGCCGCGCTCGTGCGAGGACCGATGCTCAAGTGCGACTGGAACCTCTTCTTCTCCCGACACGCGATCACATGACAGGCCATACATGTATGAGTGTACCATTAGCACCCCCTGTGTCCGCGTCTGTACTGTGCTCGCTGGGTATCGCCCCGCCTACATGTACCGCGGTACCTTCGTTAAACGTGACACTGTTTTTGTCTATGTATGACCGTTATCCAAGTGCTCTGTGCACACCTAGTGCACGCCTCAGCGGTGTCCATCACCACATCAGTCCTGCAGTCTCTTCATGTCAGTTTCGTCGCTTTCCAGGCAATTTCCTGCCGCGTCCCTCCATCGGGGTCGTCCACATCATCCATCCATGTCAAGGCTATCTGGAGCGGTCCTTCTCGTCTTATGCTCCACCGCATCGGCATACAAGATCAAGCCCACGCCTCTAATGCAAGCGTACGCCTGTACTGCAGAATTGACCGGGGCACGCGTGCCTACGACGAAAATGTCCTTCAGTCTTGCATCAACGTACATCACGGAGATGGCTCAAGATGCCATGCGGGTGGTGGCCGCGATGGACGCCATAGACGCGATGCGGGCGGACGCGGCGCGTGTGGTGGCAGCAATGGAGCGCACGGACGCGGCGATGGGAGTGGTGGAGGCCATGGAGCAAATTGACGCCGCGGCGAAGGTGGCAACCGCGATGGATGCAATTGATGCTGCGTGGGCACGCTTTGAGGTTGACGTTCAGATGGAGGCTGCCTAAAGCGTACGAAGTCGAAGAGGTGCAGTGGGAGCTCAAGACTGGCCGCAACAAAAGCGTGGGTCGGTGCGCCTGACAAAAGAGTGGTTGCGCAGACTGATGTGGTGCAGGAGATGTCGGGTGTGCGTCGGCGTCGACATGACTGCTCACGTGTGCATCATATGATGCCCAATAAAGGAGCCGTACGGCTCATTATTCGCTGTGAAGACCATGGTGAAAATCCGGGTGTGTGGGCTGTACATGTAAATATCGTAGACCAATGTCAAGACAACAGAGTTGGTGAGGGACGCCGCGCGGGCACATCAAAACCGGCAACCCCGACAGTACCGACATAAATAAGCCGGATGAGCAATATAAGGCGTGGGGGCCCAGGGTGCGGCATGCGGGATGACCGATGGCGATGTGGCCCGCACTCTTGACACTTACACCGCACGCTCCTTCAAATCCCCGCCGCCACGGCGCCAGACCGGCAGGACCGCACTTCTGACTTCACACTTCAGGGGGGGTCCCGCCAATAGCGAATTCATTAGGATGGGCGTAAGGGCGTACCCGCCCGTAGCGGCGTACCGGTAGTAAGTTCGGTTTCTAATTTGTAGTTACAAATCTCACTTGCGGCCAGCGAGACGGTCCCGCGGGCGGCCCCATCGACCGCGAACGCTCCCCCTGCACACGGGATCGGATATGACTAGACTTTGGGGTCGCTCTGAGTCGCTCTGCCTCACCCCGTCGCGCGTCGCGCCACGCGCGTCGCGCGTCGCGCCGGCCACGCTTCGCTCTCCGCTGTCCGCCTCGTGGGGCCGCTCTCCCAGATGGAGTCTGATGGGCATGACTCAGACTGCCCTCTGAGTGGCCACTTCTGACCTCGCTGGCTCGACAATGAAGAATACTGAAGGACGTCGGCCATTGGTTGCTGATGCTCTCGGTGCCTGTTCGCCGCCTCTTTCGCGGGTCACGAGGCGCGCCGCCGTCCGGCCCAGTGTCCACTCGTCTTCTGTTCGGCAATCCGGCGGCTGCTCATCGGGAACTGCTGTTTGCCGTGTTGAGCGATCTGGGGCTCGAAGCGGCCCTGCGCGGGCGGCGACCACGGCCGGCGCGGCGACGGCGGCGACGTGGAGGAACGCGTCCCAGATCTCTCGTTCCAATCGGTCCACGCGTCACTCGGAGGCGCCGGTGGCGGCACCAGCGGCGCCTTGGGCGCCGGCCTCGCGCTGCTTGCAGAGGGCGGTCGCACGCTCGCGACGCCGTGGGGTGCGCTTTGGGGTTCGATGTAAGGCTTGAGCTTGCCCAAGGCGCCGATGGCGGCAAGGGCGCGGGCGGCGGCCGTGGCCGACACTGTGCCACCACTCCACGGCCTTACCTCTGCAGCCCCGGCGACTCGCGCCACCTTGGCGAGCTGCGCACCCTTCTGCGGCCACCGGCTGCTGGCGAAGGCAGCGAATTGATCGAGGCGCGCAGTGTAGCGCTCGCGCTCGCCGACGCTCTCCATCTCGCCCTGCATGTTCATCTGCAGCTCCGGGGTCCTCCAGCCCGCTGGGGCACCGAGCGCAATTGCGTTTGCGCCGCATGCAGGAGTCAGCTCCGCCGCGCCCCCGATCGCCCAACTGCCGACGCCGGAGCCGCTGCCATAGCCGCCATAGCCACCGAGGCCACTGCCACTGAGGCTGCTGCCGCCGGGGCCGTTGTGGCCATCGAGATTCGCATTGAGATTCGCATCAGCTGACGCCTCGCACACGCGCGGAGGTGCCCCCGAGCGTAGGTGACGACCAGAGGTGATTGTGTCGCCAGAGGTCGCCATCTGGCGCGCCCATGCGGCATTCGTCGCGAGCTGGCGGGAGGCTTGCAGCTCTGCCGCGCTCGCGCTCCGGTCGAGCTTCGCGACCCGAATCCCTGTCGCCACCTTGCCGGCCGGGACCGGGGCGGCGGCAGCGCACGCGGGAGCGCACGCCGATGCGTAATGCCCAGCTGTTAGGGGGGTCGGGCTCTGCGATGACGGTGGCGACGCCCGCGGTGTCGTGGGCGGAGAGCCCACGGGCGCCCCCGGCGAGGCAGCCGGCGGTGCACCTGTACACGCGCCACGGCTGCTGCGGCGGCACGTCGTGCTCGCCGCCGTGAAAGGCTCGTGCTGGCGCAGCGATTCCATCCAAGTAGGTGGCGGAGGCTGCCTGGGAGCGGCGGCGAGTGTTGGCTCATGGTGGCCGCGCGGCCGCCGCTGATAATGCGGCCGCTCGGGCGACGGCATTCGCAGGCCGTCGTCCTCATTGTTGTCCAGGAACAGCTCCTTGCGGATCCGTGCGTACTGAGCGTGCAGCCCTTCCTCGTCGTCCTCCTCGCCCGAGCGCTTGATCGGGCTGCCCGCACCCGGCTCGGTGTCTATTGCGCCCCTGCGTGGTGTTGTCGTTGCCGCAGCACGGCTGTGGTACGCACGCACGCTTTTTGGCATGACGGCGGCCTCGTCGACCTGCACACGGCCCTTGACGATTCTCTCCGTCGTGGCGAGCGCCTCGTAGACCTCGTCAGGAGCGACGACCGAGGAGGATGTATAGCTGGAGGGCATGCAGCGGCGGCCTGTTGGTGCGGTGGAACCGCTCATTGGGGCGCATATGCCTCACTCGCAGAGCGACAGCACGCGAAAAGTACGGTACCGGTAGGAATCATTTCGTTCACATTCACAACAGAGAGTTAAATTTACGTGTAGAAGTAGCTTCGGAGCCCCGGGTCCCCAGCCACTCCCCAGCCATCCTAAGGTTCAGATCTGGGACGGTGCGGAGAGAAGCATACGCCACACGAAACAAAGCTGAAAGCCGAGCATTCTTGAGGCTTGAGCATTCCTAGCAGCATTGCCATTGGCCATTGCGAAACTTTTGTTAACGCTTAACGGGTGCGCTGCCCTCAGGCGTGTTGACTTACTTACTTGAACGCTCACGGCTCAATCAACCCATGGGCGCGGCTGCGACATCCCGAGCAGCGAGCACCGACCAAACAAGTGTGCGGCCGCTGGGCATATTAGCTAGGCACAGCGCACAGGCGCTGAGCGACGCCAGCTGAGCGGTTGAGCGCGCTGACTGTCCGATAGAAGCCCGTGCACACGCACACAAGCAAACGATGCCGATTGTGTCACCATCTGGAGGCGTCGTACTTGGTTGCTGCCACCTGGTTTGCTGCCACCACCACATGCTTAGTCGCAGGCCCCGCAGCCTTCTCGTCCACCTTTGACGGGACGGACGGCGGTATGCGCCCAAATCTCTGACCAAAGGCCACGGCCGCCGGGTCATAGTGCGCAGCCCGCATGATCGCCCTCGGCGCATCTGCCGGCGCTGGCTGCACATTCCACTGCGCGAAAGCTTGCAGCGGGTGTAGCATATGTGGCGCTGGCTGCCGGTGAGCGGGCTGCTCGTTGCTGTACAGGCGATTGGCAATGGCTGGCACTCGACGCTTGCGCTCCTCCTGCTGCGCGACGAGGTCATCGAGTTCATCGCGGACTGCTGCGCGCGCCGCCTGCAGCCGCTTGTGAGCCTGGTGCTGAATTAGCTTCAGTCGCTCGTCCCAGTTGGGCTCGTGCTGCCGGGCTTGCGCAACCGCCGCCGGCTTTGGAGGTGGCCGGAGGGCGTTCACGACGTGAGGCGGCATTCGCCGCTTGGTCAGGATACCCTGGAACGTCGCGCGCCTCTCGACAGGAAGAAGATCACGCATCGTCACGTGTGGCCCTGTGACAGGCCCTGGCGGTTTTGCGCGAACGGCCGGTGCGGACTCTCAAAGAAAAAGACTCCATTCACAACACGGAGTCAAGGACCAAGGCCGTTTCACGCACACACATCCGTAGGGCGTGACGCCAAAACATGTGGGCTGAATTTACGTCTTTGAAATTTGTGATCGGGACCGCCGCATGGACCGCACAGGCCACGGCAGCCGAGCTGACGCCGACGTGCGACGAGTTCAAGTACCGTGCTCAAGCCTCAAGTGCACAGGTCGCCGAAGCTCCAGTCGATTGGTGCGTAGCTGATCTGGATGCCGAGGAACACGAGGCTCGTGTAGAGGGCGGCCGCGAGCACGAAGGCGAGCAATGAAGGGTGCGAGAGGCGCGATACGAGCGTGAGTGCGATGACGCGCCCTGTGAAGGCCGATAGGAAGCCTACACCCCCGAGCACGTAGACGTAGCTTGTCCAAGGGGTCAGCACGCCCTGCACTAGGTAGTGCGCGACGTTGGAGGTGGAGGTGAATATCTCCATGCAGCCGACGGTCGCCGACGCCACTTGCGGCAGCATCCCAATCGCAAGAAGCAGCGGCGCCATGAGCTCCCCGCCGCCCAGCCCCAGCAGTCCCGACACGATGCCCACGAGCGACGCGAGCAGCGGCAGCAGCAGCACGGAGCGGGGCGTCCACGCAATGTCGCCGGGCAGACGGCCCTCGCCGGCGCCCGCGTTGCCGCCGCCGCTAATGACGACGCCGGCGCCGGCGCCGTGGTCGCCATTCAGGAGGCTGATCGCCTTGAGCACTACAACACCGACGGGCACGATGAACAGTGCAAAGAGCCACGCGAGCTTGCCAGCGGAGCATTGGCTCCCCTTTGTGAGTAGACTGCCGAAAAAGAGGCCGAGGAAGGAGAGCCAAACAAGCAGGAGCCCAACGACCTTCGTTACGCTCGCGCGCCTGTACGCTGCCCTGATGCGCTCCAGCTCTGCGGCTTCGAGGAGCACATCTGCCGTCGACGACCAGCCGCGCAGGTGTGCGGCGGGCGCAAAGGTCCGGCTAGCGCCGCCCGCATCCGCGGAGGCGTCCGGCGTGTCGAGAGGGCATGTCGCTACGTGCTCAACTTCCACACACCGCGTTCGACTCACTACCAGCCCCTCCCGCTTCCCGCCGCCGCCGCCGCCGCCGTTGGCCGCTGCGCAGCTGTGGTCCGCGCTGCCGAGCAGCAGCTCCTGCCGTTGCAGCGCTGTCGGCGCGGTGGACTCTTGTTTGAAGGCCATGTGCGCCATGAGGACCGTCTTGGTCGCCGCGCAGAAGAGCAGCACGCAAGCCAGGATCTCGACGCTCGTCGCCGGCAGGGTCGGCGTGAGCAGCACGCCGATCGCGTTGCCCACGAGCTGCGCGGGTAGCAGCATGAGCGGCACGTCGAGGTCGATCATTGCGCGGAGCGTGGAGTGCGGATGGCGGCCCTGCATGTTGACCAGTGTCTGCGCGATCGAGCTGCCCATCACCATCACTTGCGACAGCGGAACCGCTTCACTTCTGAGAAAGTTGGACACGAGCAAGAGAATGGGCACGTTGAGGCCGCCGCCGCCGAGGCCCGAGGCGCCGGCCAGAACGCCGCACACAAAGAGGCTGAAGAGCAGGAGCACGTCGAGTCCGATCATCGGGAAGAGCGTCTTGTGGAGGCACGCGTAGCACATGCCATCAATCCCACACTCTTGCGTGGCGTTGATGGACGCATCATCTGTGAGGATCGGGTCGTAATGGCACGAACGCAGCGGCGCATCGCAGACGGTCGGACCACTCACGTTGCACAGATAGCTTGAGAGGTCGTGATTCACGTAGTAGCTAGGGACGATCCAGTCCTTCATGGCCACGTGCCCCACGAAGGTCGGTGATAGCGGCGCTGGAACCGCTGGAGGCAGCTGTGCCCTGTGGAGGCTCCGGCGGCAGCGGCAGGGTGTAACTTTGTCTTACCCTCATCAAACATGACAACAAAGGCGACTGAAAAGGCACTGCATTATGAAACACACCACACGTAAACAGCAACACAGGACTCTCGGAATGAGACCCATGCAAACGGAGTGCTGGGAACCTTGTCTGCGTTGACGAAACTTCCCCAAAGTGACTTTCCGAACGAGCCAAAGAGAGCGCGGCTTCGCAGCCTAACTGGTCTCGCCCTCGGCGTCTCGGGCGCGTGTTCGTGATACTTCACCACATGGCTCGTGCCGCACTCGTGGTTGCCTTGTGGACGCTGCTGAGCACGCACATGCACGCGGCCTCCGTCACCAAACGGAAGTCGGCTCCTCCCGAGATCCACTCGGGACGCATCCTCCAAACGTTCGACTCGCCCTCGCTCCCCCCGCCCTCGCCGCCACCTCCTTCGCCGCCACCTCCTTCGCCGCCGCCATCACCCCCACCCACGCCGCCTCCACCCTCACCACCACCACCGTCGCCTCCGCCGCCCTCACCTCCACCGCCCTCGCCACCACCACCGTCGCCACCG
>JWZX01003236.1:0-39483 GCA_001275005.1 Chrysochromulina tobinii | reverse complement strand
ACCGCCGTTGCCATCGCCGTCACCACCTCAACCCGCCCCGCCGCCGCCCCCGCCGCCGCCGCCCCCGCCGACGCCGCCCCCGCCGCCGCCGCTGGAGGCGGCCGTCACCATCGATAACTCGAGCAAGAGCACCCCCGTCCTAGCGGTGGCGGCCGACACCACCGATTCCTCAAGCAACACCTTGCTGCTGATCGTAGTACCCGTGATCGTCGTACTCGTACTCGCCCTCGTCGCTGGCGGCATCATCTATCATCGCCGCCACCGCTCTGCCGCCACCGTGATGCGCCGCGCCAGGCGCCGCGGAGGCTCGGGCTCGGAAATATTGCTCTCCTAACTAAGTGCAAGGCTCTGGAGTGACGACAAACAACAACCTCCGAGTCGCTCATCGGCGCAGTTTCCGAGCCTCCGAAGGCGGCCATGTGGACGTGAGCTCCGTCCGGGGGTGGCTTTGATATGAAGATGATTGAGGCGGCCCATGCAAGGCCGCATCCAAGTCGCTTGGCGTCTTGCGTTGAGCCGAGGAGAGCAGTGGTCGGCCCCTGCTCTGGATCCGGAAGAGAAGGGGGGGGGGGGCAGACAGATGCATGCAGGATGTATAGACCGGTGACTCGAGACACGGCACAGGCCGCTGGGAGTCCGACGATCGGAGCGAGGGCAGAGGAGTCGCGAGCGAGCGCGCCCGAACAGGTGGAGCACGCAGGCGGACTCTGTGTCACTGTGTGCGACCGTGCGGGACGGCGAACGCCTCTGGCGAGAGTGTTTGAGGTCGCAAGTGTCTACAGTGAGTGAATACCCGCACGAAAGACGAGAATGTTCAATGTAGTGTGGCGAATGCGTGCTTCCGGGTAATGGGTGCAGCCGCCGCATGCGAACCGCTTCCATAGACCAAATTTGTCAAGTTTAGGAAATCATCGCAACATAATCTTGCGCGGTCGCCGAGAACCCTGCGCCGGAGGTGGGAAGAGGCCCAACGCGGTGTCAGCCAGGTGTGAGCCGCGGCGATGGCCGACTCCCCAGCCGCGCCCGCGAATCCAGCGGTCGCTGAGAAGACGCCCAGCTCGCCCAACGTCGTGGCCGAAATGTTCTCCGCCCTGGGCAATTTCTCTAACAATGTCACCAAATCAGCTGCCGCCACGGCTGACACGCTCACCAAAGGGGCAGTCGCCTCGAAGGACGACATGTTCTCCGCCCTGGGCAATTTTTCCAACAATGTCACCAAATCGGCTGCAAACACGGCTGACATGTTCGCCAAAGGGGCGGTCGCCACAAAGGGCTCATTAACCAAGTCGGTCGCAGCTGTCGCAGAGGCAACCGTCTCGACAGCCGCGGCGGCGGCGAAGGTCGTCACGGATCGGGACAAAGCCGTACCCGTCAGTGACGATGAGGTGAATGCACCGACGCCGGTTGAGCGCTGGTTCATGGTAGCAGAGGGATGGACGTGCGATCCAGTGCAACACGCCGGCGAATCGAAAGCCACGCCGCCGCCGCCGCCGCTGATGCCGCACGACTACACGGCCCTCGCGTCCATCGAGGCGCTCGGCATGCTCGAGCTCGAGGTACTCGAAGCCAAGGACCTTCCGAGCAAGCTCTTCTCCGGAGGTACGGATGCGTACGCGTTGCTCGTGCTCGAGGGCGTGGCGGCACGCTCGTCGACGATTCACTGCTCAGTCTCGCCGCGATGGACGGCCGCGTCGAGCTACCGTGCCTTTCGGCTGCCTGTGTTGCATGCATGTGCGATGGACGACAGATCGAACCCCGATGCACCTACCTGCTCCTGTGCTCCTGTGCTCCTTGTGTTCCACCTCTTGGTCTGATCTTGATCTTCCTTGATCTTCCTTGATCTTCCTCTGCTGGCTGCTCCGCCTCATGCGTGCCGCGCGCCCTCTGACGCGCGCTCCGCACGCGCGTTCGCACCTCCGCAGGCGCGTGTTTGTACCTCTCCATCAACAACGATTCGGATGCCGACCAGGAAGCCAACTTGCTCGATCACACGGCCTCCGCAGTGAGCGGCGTCGGCGGTGACCTGCTCGGGCGCACGGTTTCCGCGGTCGGCGGCGTCGGCGGCGCCAACGTGAAGGCCGCCGTGGACGGCGGCGCCAGCCTGATCAAAACCACGACCGCCAAGGCACGGGACGTAGGCGCCGAGGTGGGCTCCGCCTTTCGCGACGAGGTTGGCCGCGATTCTGTTGGTCGGGTGACGCTGCCTCTGAGTGCGCTCGTGTCGGGTGTGCAGTACGACGCTTGGTTCGCGCTCGCGTTCAATCGGCACACGGACCAGCCCGGTCAGCACGGCTTCGTTCGTCTGCGCTACACCCTGCGCGTCACCTCGAGCCGAACGCGCATGCTCTCGTACGCGTCCGCACCGCCGCCACACCTGCTCCCGTTCACCAAGGAGTACTACCGGTACCTCAGCCTCTTCGCGACAGGCGACGTGTGTCGCGCGACAAAGGGGTACGACTACCAAATCCTCACGACCCGCCTCAATGAGCTGCGCCGCCACTGGGGGCGTGTGGTCACGGCGATCGCGGCGGTCGAGCATGTCTTGCTGTGGCGCCCCGGGGTGCGGTGGAGCTCCTTGGGGCTCTTCGTAGGATGGCAGTTGGTGCTCACATACCCTCGCTACCTACCCGCCGCGCTGTGCTGCCTCGGCCTCCAAGGGCTGAATGCGACGTACAGGGCCGCCGCCGCGCGCCGCCAGCCAATCTGCAAGCCTAGCTTCTGGCGGATGCTTGCCTCCTTTGTGAGACCGGAGCTGGCTGAGATTTCACTGACTGAGATAGCGGCCGCCGAGTCGGCCGAGGCCGAGGAGGCGGCGCTGCGGGTGGCGGCCGAGGCGGAGGCGACGAGGTGGCTCGGGGCACTTTCGCGGCGATCGGAGGCGGCCGATCGGGTCGGAGGTACAGCAGAGGCGGCGGCGGCGGCCGAGGCGGAGGCGGATGCACACATTGCACCTTCGAGCCTTGAGACCGTGGCGCCGGGCATGGGAGGCCTTTCGGGTGGACAAGCGTCTTTCTTCACGGCGGCGGCGACGGCAGCAGCTACTACGGCGGCGGCGGCTACGGAGTCGGCGGCGGCTACGGTGGTGGCGGCTTCGGAGTCGGCGACGGCTACGGTGGTGGCGGCTACGGCGGCCGCAAAGACGGCAGCAACGAAGACTGCGGCGGCAGCTACGGAGGCGATCGCTACGGCGAAGGCAAAGTTGAGCGGCCAGCGCAATGTGCTGGTGGCAGCCCCGGCCATCTCGTGCGACTACGAGCTGGGCGTCCGATGCTGGCAACGGTGGCTGAATCCACCGATTCCAATCCTTGATGATGAGGGGACGATCGAGCGCGAGGCAACACTCCTCGAGGCGCAGAAGCTCGCCATCCGGAAGCGGGTCGAGAGGCATGTCTTTGCAGACGAAACCGTCGAGGAACGCCTCGACAAGGCGCAGCACGCGCGCGACAGGGAGCGTTCCGTCCATGTAAGCTCCCTTGTCAACCCGCTCGCGCCGCTGCTGGGGAAGGTGCAGGTGCGGCTCCTCCACGTCCTCCACCCTCTCCGAGGGTTCGTCAAGCTCGTGACGTGGCAGGACTGCCGGCTGACGACCTGGCTCTATCTCGGGCTCAGCCTCTTCACACTTGCCAGCGTCTTCATGCCGTGGCCAGCCCTCGTCCACTACGGGCTGCGCGCCGCTGGGCTGCTGGTGTGTGGGCCGCACATGATTCTCGTCGGCCGCTGGGTCGACGACGGGCGCCGTGCCGAGCGCATGGCCGAGCGCGCCTACCGCCAGGCCGACGCCAACGACCGCGCGGCCATCCTCGCCGACTATGAGAAGCAGCTGATAGACGAAGCTCGCGTCCGGCTCGTGCGCGCGCGTGCGGCGAACGCGCGGCGCCCCCCGCACGCGCTCGCCCAGAGCCAGTTCCTCGAGGCGCATCCCGAGCTCGAGCTTCTTCGGCTGCAAGATTGGCGCTCGGGGGCGCACCTGAGCGAGGATACGCTGGCCGAGCCCGTTTGCTTCACTGCTCGCGTGGCGCCGCCGCCTGTAGCGCCGGGAGGGGGGACGCCGCCTGCCGGGGGTCGAGGCTCGGACGGGGCGTGGCCATGTGAAGACTGACTGACCTCTGAAATGTCTTGTGTGGACGAGACCAGAGACAGAACGTGTGCTGCACAATCGCATCCCGCTTTCGTTCTGACGGTCATTATTCCGTTCTGGATCGCGGACAACGTACGGTATCTGTCACGGTCCAAGCGAAAGCGTCGACCGACGGCGAGTCGGCGACGCTCCGGCCGCACATCCGCCCCGGCGCGCCCTGCACCATCTGCCCCCCGCCCGGCAGCATGCAAGAGTAAGTACGAAGTGACGATAAACAAAGGGAAAATATCCGATACTGTACAGGCGTCGTGCACAGCTGCAGCGCATCCGACATGCAGAGGGGAACGGTGATCACATCACTCACACCTCTGCCATCACGGGGGGGAACACGGCAATCAGCCTGCCGCTACCGTCGCGGATCTCGAAAGGGAGCTGTGCCTGGTCCGGCCAGAAGGCATCGACATTGGCGCGGCAGGCCGCCATGTACGTCGGCGTCGGAGGGCCCTGCCAGTCCAGATTGACTTTGACGTACGCGACAGCCTGGAGCTGAGGCCAAGACGCCGCGTTCGAGGCCGATGTAGGGGCGTCGGCGCCGGCCTCGTCGCTCGTTGGCAAGCAGCGTACTACCAGGTCCTGCCTTCGATATGTCCCATCTGGCGTGTACGGATCGTCAGCCAAGAACTTCACCCCTGCCGCCACCAGGTCAACCTGGACGCGGCCGCCGCGCTCAAAACGATCAAGAAGTTTCAATTCCTTCTTGCTCAGCCAAACTACATTGCCCAGCACCCGCATCCCGGGGCACGGGATGATCGAGGCCACGCCGCCGCCCCAGGACGCTGGGCACCCGGCAAAGACGCGCACAGAGTCCTCGAGCATCGCTGGGGTGCCCGTGAGGTTGGGGTTCTTGCATCGCTCGCGCAGCTGCGCGATGCCGTTGCTGCCGTACGAGAAGAGAGCATGCGGACCCGCGCTGCCTCCGCACGCCGTCTTTGCCGTGCGTCTCGTGCTCGGCCACGCTGCAGCGCGCCTCGCTGCCGCCGCGAGCGCCACGCCCACGTCACCTCGCGCGACGTGGTGAAACGTGCGCCAGTCACCTAAGGGCTGCACCAGCGGATATTGCTCATGTCGGCCCGATTGGATTGCATCCCGGATTTTACCAATCTCTGTTCGGTCGTAGAGGAGGTACATCCACGCGGTCGAAACCTCTTTCTTCGCGTCGATATATTGGATCTCCTCGCGCCGATAAACATCTGGGTGCCCCTCGAGCACGTCTAGTGAAGCCAGCACCCTGTCCGTTACCTCATACACCTCGCCGAGCAGCGAGGATGCCATCCCTCGAAGGTCGCTCGATTTGATTGCAAATGGGTAGCCCTCATCTTCTGCTGCCTTCAGTAGCACGTACGAGTCCTGGGTTTGTACACCTGGTTGCAGGAGCCTCGATGTGCCCAGATGGTGGTTATTGTGCAGACCGCCAAGAAGCGAGCCGTACACGAACACTTTGTGCATACCCTTGCCGTCCGCGGCTGCCGCAGCACGTCTTCGCCTGAGGAGCACAACAGTCACAGCCGCCACGGTGGCCGCTGCTCCCACGTAGACGGATACCGACCGCATTATTGAGATTCACCACTCGATCCTCGGCAAGATAGAGGTCGACGCGGGCTTCGGCGGCGCGGCGGCGCGGTCCGCCCGCGCGATGTCGCGACGCGTGAAATGACCCCCCCCGTTTCACACTTCCCTGACCCTGTCGCTACCTTTCTCGCGTTCTGATCTTGTACACTGCTCTATCTTTGCGCTCTTGATCCAAAGGGGTAGGGGAGGGTATTCTTTCTGGATTCACACACTATCCCCACCACCTGATTTTGAACTCAGTGCGCTGTTTAATACAACGAATGCGAAAAGTCCTAACGAGTCTGGGCACTGGGCTAGAAGTATAGTGCGACCATGCCTGCTTAAACGCACTTGGTTGAGGAAATGTTGACGCGATAGTGGGCTGTACAATGATGAGAGGTCTCCCATGCCCTCCGCCGCGCTTCGCACTCAAGTTCGCTCCGCGTCTGGCCGACATCAAACCATTGCAGCTTTTGTGGCACGACCCCGCTGCAGGCTTCGAGCCGCAGCTCGCAGCACTTCGACGGCGGCGGAGGAGGACGAGCAGCACTACGAAGTGACGCTGCGCGGGAACGCTGCTCAGCCATTGCGCGTTCGAACGCAGCTCGAGTGAGGCCTTTTTGCCGTGGGGCGCTGCCGTTTTTGCCGTGAGCGCCATGAAAGCGAGTCGAGTGTCGAGACGTCTCCGACTGATTCTCGGCCGGACGCGCACTCGACGACAGCGCGTCCATACCCGGAACGGCAAAGCCCGGGCGTGGTACGGGCGTGAGCTTCCACAGATCGCGAGATTGGGGTGACGCCGGGCACTTATGCCCCAAAGGATTTGCAGCGCGCAGCTCCAGAGCCGACAGGCACTCAAACTGCAGTTCTTCGGCCGGCACGAACACATAAGGTTTGCTGTACCAAAGGCCATGCTGTGATCCGGCACGTCCACGGCTATCGGACAGGATCACGTCGTTATTGTCGGTGATGGGCAGGCTCCTCAACAGATGGCGTGCGCCACGTGTGGTGACGACCACGCCCACCGCTGGCATCAGGCCGGTGCCGCGGTGCTTATTGGGGCGCAGGTTGACATGGTGTTTACCGCTTCGCCAATCGCAGCAGAGATTATCATTACCACTCGAGCTGTACGAGCTCGCGAAGAGCACAGCAAGGCGATCGCGCGGCTTGACGGCCGCACTCGTCGTGTTGCGCACCGCTGTGCCAAGATTCTCGAGCTCTGTCCACTTGATCTGGACGTCATCCTCTAAGATGAGCGCGGCGGGGAAGCCACGCCACACCATGTCGTACAACGCCACGTACAATTTGAGCGACGCGGAGAAGCGCGTGGCCCAGATGGAGTGGCAGATGCTGGTACTCTGCCTGTCGCGCTCGTACATGGCACGCGTCCGATTGTCTGTCGTATACATGGCAGCGGACACGCCAGCGGCGGCTGGATCGCAAAGCGCATGGCACGAGCGCACAGTGTCATCCAGCTCGTGCTGATCGAAAGCGACCACGATGCTTGTGTTGATACCGAGGTTCGGCAGTTGCAGCTCTTGGTAGCGACGGCGCACTACATTGCCGCGATAGTGAAGCAAGTAAATATGGTTTATGCCGGTGCCCCGCATCCAGTGTGATGCGGCTGGATCGGCGAGTGGCGCGAGCGGGATGAGTCCATGCTGCGCCCCGCGCTGCAGGATTGCGTGCGCGCACGCTTCATCCGCTATAGCTCGTGTGCTGACCAGCTGCGGAATGGGTTGAATAACTGACGCCATCCTGACGAGCTCTGTGTGGTCTCTGTGACCCAGGGCATGAGGGGAGACTACGGTACCGAAGGAGTTGAGAAAAACGAAACTTGCAACACGCTCCGTTTTGCATGCAACCTACCGGTACGCGACGACACGGGTCTTGGTCGCGGCAATTAGGCGCGGCTTCGTGAAACGGTGCGTCCCGCGGCGATATCAAGACAATCGTACGTGTGGTGCCTGCGCCACCCACGGTGTTTCTCCACGGGACCGCGGACCGGTCAAATCTGTGTGGGTGTCTCTTGCCGAGATGGCAAAATACATTTGTAGCGTGAACGTGAAGTGTGCGTGGTGGGTGTTTTTGAAGTCGTTGTACAGTACGTGTTGGTGTTGGTGTGGATAATTCGTGTGTACCCGGTATGAATATGAATATGAATATGAATATTCATAATGCATCGTGTGAAGAAGCCTCTGTGCGTGTTGGTGTGTTGTGAATGAAGAAGCCTAAAATGGGGCGATGGCCGACGTGCCGCCCCGTTTCTACGTCTATCCTGCACTGCTGCAGCAAGCACAGGAGATCAGGCGATGCTTCCTGAACCAGTCATCAGTTGTTCAAGAGCTGTCCCGGACGCAATTTCTCTTTGAGCTCGATGTATTGGAAGCGCTCACGTCCACTGAAGGGCCGCTCTTCAGCTTGCGCGCCGAGCGGCCGAGCGAAGCATCTGTCTTCGTGCTGCCGATGGTCCCCATAGTGAGCCTTCAGGCGGGTGCGTGCTCAGGCACCAGCCACGATCAACGCATAGAACAGATGGTGACCATGCTCCGAACCCAGGTCAACTTTTCGGCGGGTTCCCACCTGTTGACATGCACCTGCGTCATGCAGCGCACTGCTTACAGGACGACGCTCTTCGATTTGCTTCTCAACCACTCGCGGAGCGTCATAACGCTCTCGACGGCGAGGCGCCCGCCGCCACTAAGCACCTCGTATCGCCACATAATCGCACCTTATCATTCGCCGCCATCGCTTTCGAGTCACTCGTCGTCGTGCAGCGGCGGCACCACCCTTGCCGTGTTTGCCGGTAGCACGACGACGGGCCGAGCGCAGTCGACAGCCGTGCGCCAGAGGATTGCAAACTTCTCGCTCGCCACGCCGAGCCTGTTTGAGGTCAGACGAACGGAGCGGCGCGCGGACGGGTCAAACTGTGGGGTGAATGGCACCTGCGTCAATGGCTTCTTCTACGGTTCGCGCCACGAGCGCGTGCCGGCGAAGCCAGCAATGGCGGCGCTGATGCACAGTGCTGATTTCTGCTTCGTGCCTGAGGGTGACTCTCCCGAGTCCTCCCGCCTCTTTGATGCCATCGCCGCGCTTTGCACGCCGGTCGTGATCACCACGTCGGAAGGGCTCCTCGTGCCACGATCGCGCCATTGGAGCCATGCCACCCTCGTGGTCAGTGTGGACGAGTTTTTGGCGGCATCTGCTGCTGACGTGGCGGCGTGGCTGACTGAGGAGAAGCAGCGCCATCAGGCGCAGCGCTGCGAAGCGCTGCGCAGGCTGCGCGAGGACCTCTCAGCAGTCCAGGTGCTCAGGCGGGCGGTGCTGTTTGCCTGCTAAACAGCCGCCTGTGCCGCCAGGGGAGCCAGAGCGACCTTCAGCAGATGCAGATGTCCTTCTACCGCGCCTGCACGTTTTGAGACGGTCAGACCGAGAGAAAGAGATGGAGGTCAACACGTAGCGAAACAGTAGGGCCGCCCCGGGCCGTTCGCTCCTGTGGTCTCAACACTCCCGACTCCGCGCCGGGGAAGGCCCTGGGAAGGCGTTAGCGCATTACATACGGTTACAGTAGTGCGTGTGCGCAGCCGGAACTAGCGACTACCGCATACAAGGGAATCGCTCCAAACTGTTTAGATCGTAGCTCATACGAAGAGCACATCGTGTACGGTATAGTGATAAGTGAATGAGTCGGTTGAGTCCGCGTCCCGGGCCGGGACGCCGCGGGGTTTCCGACAGCCGTCAGCACTTCCGTTGCGAAAAAACGTCCCATTTCGGCCCGCCGCGTAGCCGGCTAGCGGCGCGCCGGCCAGCCCGAGGGGCCGGGGGTACATGTGCGGCAATGCGGCGGGCTGGGCGGTGCTGCGGCGTGCGCTGCGGCGAGCGGCGTCAGCGTAGCGCGCGCAGCGGTTACCCTCGACCCGTCGGACCGGACCTCGACCGCACACGCCACACCGCCACACGACCCAGCCGACCCGTCGTCGCGAACGCCGCGCCGCCGCATCGCATCGGTTCGTACCGGTCGCGTCCGCGGATAACTTTTTACTATTGGCTAAACACACTCTGCACACTCAGGCCAAACAGGCCAATCAGCACCATGACATACACACGCTTCGCACAGACGCTCAGACAGGCGAGAAACACCCGACCCATACACGCCAGGGCCCGTGATTAACAGCCGGAGCGGCATAGTTACACAAAGGCGCAAGTCAAGAATCAAGATGCGATGGCCCGAGGTAGCCGAAGTACGTGGTGTGCACGCCTTGTGACTCAGGCTGGTGAGTCCACCGAAAGCGCAGTGCGCCGAGCCGCCGATTCCCTGAACGTGAACTGCCAGAAGCCGATGACCTCGTACGGACACCAAGTGCCGCCCTCGAAGATGATGCCCAAGCGTATGCCACCACCTCTGGGCGCGGCGCCAAGCTCGATGAGCTGCGAGTACGCCGCTGCGCCACGGCGCACCTTGCGCACCTCTGTCCAGTTCTTCCCTCCGTCTGTCGAGCGGTGGATCTGCAAGTGTGCGCGCTCCCAACGGCTGTTGATGTGCGAGAGGAAATGGGCGCCGCCCGCGTTGAGCAGCGAGCCCTGGCAGTTTTCATCAGTCAACCCGGGGTAGGTCACGCGCCCGGGCAGCCCGTCGGCTGTCCACGTCATCAGCGCGCGCTCGTTGAGTCGCGTGCGACAATTCATCAGAATCTCGCCGTCGCTCGAATTGCGCAGCCACGCTATCGAGCACTCATCAAGACCGAACTCGTCTGTGGGGACCAGCTCTGAGGCGCGCCACGACGCACCAAAATCACTCGACCAGTAGAGGAAAGTGCCTCGCTCGGGCTGGCGCGCCGAGAAGAAGATGGTGCCGTCATCCGCCTGCAACCCGACAGATGGGCCGATGAGGCCTCCGATGTTGTGCACGGGTGGGTACGTGAGGACAGAGGCTCCCTCCCACGTGAGACCGTCGTCGAAGCTCCAGATCTGCATCGCGACGCCGTGCACGAGCTGCGTCGGATTGTTCAGCGTGTTGAAGTGGAGCAGGATCGCCGCGCGGCCTCCCTGCAGCCACACGGCGACTGGATTGGCGTTGGACACGGAGGCAGGGCAGCCCTCGCACGGCACGATGCCGTCGACGGCGACGATGAGGTCACCCCAAGTGGTGCCGCCGTCGAGGCTCCGGCGCAGCACGAGCTTGTGGTCCGTGTCGTCGCTGCACGAGGTGAGCCGCGCCTCGGCGAACGCGAGCAGCGTGCCCGTGTGAGACGTGATCACAGTCGGGATTCGGAAGCATGCGGTATCATTGTATCCCGCCCAGAAGACCGCGACCGGGTCACCTCGGCGCGGCTCGTCGCACTGCTCGTGGTCGCACGAGATCGCGCGCTGCGCCTGCTCCTCCGTGAGCGGCAGTGACCAATCGACGCCGCAGTTCGTGTGCCGGTTGACCTTAGACACGATGCTGTAGCAAAAGTTGCGCTCCGCTTCTGTGAACACCGCGCACGGTACCAGTACGGCGATCAAACCGGCTAGGAGCCCGAAGAGCATGGCCGAGGCAAGCACGAGCCGCCCGCATGAGAGCCACCAGAATGCGTACGGGTTGTTCCCATCGATCAGCTGTGCGCGCCTCCGTGCGGTGAACAGCCACCAGCACACCGAGTCCAGGTGCATCAGATGCGCAAGCGTGAAGCGGCGTGGCGCGTGGTGGTGGTCGTCGCGCGGCTGGTGGACATGCTCGGACTCCGATTGCTCACCGGCCGATTGGTCCCGTGAGTCGGATGCTTCGGTTGTTCGCCGGCTCGAACTCTTTTTATCGAGGTGGGACGCATGGCCGAGGTGGCCCTCGTTGCCCATGAGGATGGCGTCATTGAGTAGCACAGAGCCGCTGGTCTGCAATAAGCTAAGGTTATCTCTGCTCCCCATCATATCGAGATCGAGCTCGAGCAGAGACGTGCGCGACGTGATGTGGCGCATGAATGGCGGCTCCGCCGTGGGCGCGCCCACGGCCCCTGGCGGAGAGAGGATTGCCGTGACCGCCCGCGTGTAGCTCGGCTGCCGCCGGTGCTGCGTGCGCGCACCCGTGACCTGGGAGGACCAGTTCATATTTTTGAGATCCTCCGGGGTCAGAGATTTCCGCGGGCTCAGCTCTAGGTCGGTTAGACTCATCACGCTGGCCGAGGCGGCGGCGGCGGCGGCGGCGGCCGCCGCGACTTTGCTCCTCACGACGAAACTTCTCACAAGTCCAGGTTGTACATGTAACGGTTATATAAAAAAGTTCAAGTTCAAGTTCAAGTTCAAGTTCAAAAAACACCAGGGCCCTGGTAATAACCGGCGGTGCTGCATTAACGTGGTAGCGTTGATGATGAGCGTTGATGATGTGTAACCACGAGCAAGCCGTCCAGCAGGTTGGCCCCCAGCTTACCAGTAGTGGCGAGATGGCTTTAGGCGTGCGCGCCGGTGTCGAATGAGGTGGCGCTCCAGAGGGTCTCAGTCCAAGTCACACTCCCCGCTCACACCGCCTTTGCCGTTGCCGCTCAGGTCGTTCCCCTCGAGCACGCCGCGGCAGTCGAAGAGTGCGATGCCGTACTGCGCGTTTCCTGCAAGACGGTTGCTCCGAAGCAAGGGCGACGCGCCATCCCGGAGGAGTATGCCGTTGAGCTTGCACTTCTCGACTGAGCTCTTCTCAACCACACCGCGCGCCGAGCTGCCAACATAGATGATTCCGTGATTCTGGCATGCAGTGACCCGACATTGCTCGAGCGACACATCGCCGCCCTCAACACCCACTCCACTGCCGCTGCTGCTCGTTATGTCGCACTGCTTCAGCAGGATGCGCACGCGGTCGGCCTCGGCCGATGACGGCACCGGGACGAAGACTGCATAGTTCTGTGCAACGGATCTGGAGTGGTGATTGATGGAGAGCCCAGATATGAGCACATGATCATGCTCGCCGCCTTCGACCAGCGAAACTGTCAGCGCGTGCTCATATGGTCGGTCCGTCTTCCAGGTCAGAACAGCACCGGCATCCGCAAGTAGCTTCACTGGCCGCGTGATGATAACTTGCTCAGTGTACATGCCTGGTCGCACGATGACGGTCGCATCGCGCGGCGCTACACTAAGCGCGGCAGAGATGGTGCTGTATGCACCCACCGGCTCTGAATCTGGATCCGTGAGGCCGGCCAACGCCTTTCTAGGGTCCACAACGAACAGACCGTCTTCATCTGTGAGCGACGGATCAACGGTGAGTGCAAGGCATTTCCGATGCGGCACCACGAGGAGGCCGGTGCACGATGCGCCTACCACGTGCAGCAGTTGGCGGCGTGGCACGACGATGCCATGGACGATGCAAAGCAGAAATGACGACATCATACCCGCGCACAAGTGTGCACCGCAGCGCGTTTCGTCATCTCGCGTCCAATTATCCGGTGCGTTACCGCTCGATGACGCACTCTTCTAGGCTCTACAAGGCGTACGCAAGCACTTCATGTACTACTGTACTGGTAAGCAGCGGTCGACGCGGCCTCTATTTAACAATCACAGGAGCTCAAGCCTCAAGGAAAATAATTTCAAAGGGCCATGATATTATCCCCTCGCCATGGATATGCGAGCTGTGCATAATCCAACTGCAGGATTGGAATAGAACGTGCGATTGAGTCCTCACGGCACGAGAAACGTTCCTTCCCATATCCCAAATTTGTTGTCTTTCGAAGCCGCTGTCAACTTCTGCCCGCTGTTTCCGTAAGCCGTGATCACCAGGTTTGGATCGGATTGGGTGAATTTCTTGGCGGTCAAGATGTCGCCACTGCTCTCATCTTTGATCCACATGTATTCAATGTATGAGAAGCCTGGCGGAGATAGGTTCTCGTGGGGCACTGTGAAGACGATCTTCTTTCCCTGCCCCTGCGATCCTTCGAAAGCGATCTTTGGGAAGTGGTCGGCCTTATCACCAGCTGCATTGCGCTCCTCCTTGGGCGTGCTTGCCTCCAGCTGCGCCACCACATCTTTCACATTGGGCTTCTTCTCAGCAGCACTCGCTGTGCTCGGAAGGAGCAGCAGTCCCAAGGCCTGCTTGAGAATCGACGTACGAGACATGCTCCGCCCTAACGCATATGGCCTCGACGGTGCGGGGGGCAGAGACGCAAACGGCTCTGACGGCGCGATTGCCACTGCCGTTGCCAGGAAGGCGAGACGATATGTGAGGCCGATGCGCAGCGACATTGGGAAGTACGCCGGGGTAAGCGAGATTGTGTTCACATTCACAGCCAAAAGATAGAAGCTCGACACCCACGTCCAGGAACCATGTTTGACCGGGGAAACTAACAGACAGACTGCCTGATTGACAGATTGACTGACTGACATCGCGGCATGTCAGACCATGCAACATGGTCTGGGGCCGCACGGTGATTGATGTTGAGAGGCCGCAGACCGTGTGACGCAGCCTCTCAACATCAGTCACGAGCCGGCCCGGCGCCCGCACCTCTCGCCCGCCCCCTGATCCTCCATCTCTCAGGAACGGCTCCGCCGCCCCAACCATGTGGCCCCAACCCTCGACCCCAACCCCTACCCAACCCCCCTGGGGGCCTGGGGGCCCGAACGCCCAATCCCCGCCCGTCGACCCCGCCCGGAACAACGCAAGGAACAACGGACGGACTGGCGAACACTCGAGTACACGACCACTACAATGATCGTCACCGCGTATGGGTGCACGAGTACCACGGAGGAGCCTTGAGCTCCGCGAGCTTCTCCTGGGCGGGCTTGAGGGCATCCTCATCGACGCCCGCCATGATCGCCGCCTCGAGCGCCTCCTCGAGCTTCTCAAGCTCGACACGCTCAAACCAGCCGACCTCCATTGCATCGGCGAGCATCATAAGCGCCTGCTCCCTGGCTTGCTCCTTTTCACGGCGCGAGACAGCCCGGGCGTACAGGTGCTCTCCGACGCTCACGAGGAGACGCGTGTCGTCTGCGGAAGTTGCAAGGGCTGTCTCGAAGAAGAGGCCCACCCCTTGATCCTCGGCGAAAGCGCGCCCCTCCTGGTAGGTCACTGGGTCCGCGCTAGCTACACTCGCTTCGATGCCAACGACTACCGTGCAGATCTCGTCGCCGTCGACGCCCGCCGCATCGGGCATCGCGCGCCGCCTTGACGCACGCCATCGCCGTCGTATAGCTCGTACGATCCGCCGCATTGTACAGCACGATCGCTGCCGCAACCTCTCCAAAGCTGCGCGGGCCCAGCGGGCTCGCAAACGCCATGGGCAGCTGTGTCTCGAAGTTCCAGGATGACGTTCCATCGTGCCGACGCGGCGGGGGCGGGCACTCCGGTGGCGGCGCGTTCGTGGGAGATTTTGAGGTGAGATCCTGAAGAGGTGCCGCCCAGAGTCGAAAGTCGACCGTCACCTTATCGAGCGGCACCTGAGATGAGAAGACGCTCTGCGCGTTGACCTTGTGGAGTCGGCTCGTCATGCCGCAGCCTGACGCGTCGAAGAGCACCACGTGCCACCGCTCTGTGGGGTTGGGCGGTGGGCCTTCCCGCCAACGATCCTTGGGGTGTTGCGGCGGGGGCGGGGCCTCGAGTGGCGGCGCTGCCCACCATGGACGGCACCGATAATATGCTGGTGGCGGCGGCGGGTCCCACCACCAACGTGAATAATACATCCGAGGACGCGCCCAGTATGGCCGCGCCCAGTATGGCCGCGCATAGATGGGACAACCCCAACCGCCGCGGTAGCCACCGACAACGACGACTTCCACGACGGGCTGGCGCACCATCACCCGAGCGCGGCCTCCGACCACCACAGTGCGATTGACCACCGTGCGACTGACGTGCTTGTTGGTGACGTGTTTCGTATTCCCGCCAGCGTAGTGGCCGCCGGCGGCCACGCCGGCGTTATGGCCGCCAGCGTTGTGGCCGCTCGCGTTGTTTCTGCCTTGATGGCCGCCGCCAGGATGGTGGCCAGGGCCAGCACCGCCCCCGTGGTGGGGGGCGCCGTGGTGGGGCCCGCCATGATGACCGCCACGATGACCGCCGCCGCCACCACCACCAAAACCACCACCACGGTGACCACCGCCTCCGTGACCGTGAGGCATGTTCGGCGCACCGGCTGAGCGAGCTAGCTGCACGGAGTAGCAAGCAAGCTGACACGTGCCGGCAAGTGGCAGCGAGCCGCTCTTCGCCCTTGGACCCTAGACGTTCGGACCGGTGCGGGCCCGGCGGTGCGTTCCCTAAGACCCTAAATGAGCTCATATGCAGCTCGATCATCCGCAAATGTTCAACAAAACGATGCATGCGGAAAGCCGGAAACTCATGCGGATACCAAGTCAGCACACGACACCTGCCGCTCTCTCACTTGCGTCTTGGCGACCACTATCAGTGTCCAACGGCACCGCCAACCGCCGCCCGTGTGATCAACTATGCTCCTTGGCGGCCCTGACGAAGGCGGCGACGGAGGCCTCTGGCGTGCCCTGCAGCACGCCGTGCCCGACGCCGAGGATGTGACGTCCCTTGCCGCCCGCTTCGGCGATGTTGGTGATCACCGCCTCGCGAATCTGCGCCTCGCTTCCAAAGAGGATGGTCGGGTCGACGTTGCCGGACACCTTGCGCTCAGCGCCAAGGATCTGACGCGCGACGCGCATGTCGACGGCCCAGTCGAGAGCAATCATGTCCGCCTGCATGTCGCGCTGACGCTCGAGGTACGACGAGCCGCCGTTGGCGTAGTAGATGAGCGGCACAGTCGGATGCCGCGCCTTGACGTAGGCCATCGCGCGATCGACGTATGGCCTGGCGAAGATGCTGAACTGGGCGGGGCTCAGATGGTGGGCCCACGACTCGAAGAACTGGATCGACTGCGCGCCGCACTCGATCTGGTGGCACGCGTACATGCCGATCGCGTCGGCCACGTTGTCGAGCGCGGCGTGGAGCACCTCAGGCGCCGCCGTCATCATCTTCTTCGTGTGGATGCAATGCCGATTGGCCTCGCCCTCTACGGAGTATGCGACGAGCGTGAAGGGCGCGCCCACGAAGCCGAGCAGCGTCGCGGCGCCCTCCGTCTCCTTGCGCAGGCTGCCCAGAATCTCGCGGATGAACGGGAGCTTGGTGTTGGGGTCCTGGAACGGCGTCATCGCCCGCACGTCGGCCATCGTGCGCAGCGGCGAGGAGATGACGGGGCCGTCGCCGCGGACCACGTCGAACTCGATGCCCATCGCGGGTAGCGGCGTCAGGATGTCCGAGAACATGATGACACCGTCCGTGCCGAACGCTTTCCACGGCTGCAGCGAGAGCTCGGTCGCGATCTCAGCCGTCTCGGAGCGCTTGCGAAACTCAATCTTGGTTGAGAATTCGCGGAAGGAGCGCATGTAGCGGCCCGCCTGGCGCATGAGCCATACTGGCGTGCGTTCGGTCACCTCGCCACGTGCCGCGCGCAGCAGGATGTCGTGCTCGGCCGATGGCGGCGGATTGGGCGCCGCGCGGAGCTCAGCGGCCGATGCGTCGATGATCTGCGAGGAAGCCGCGGTCGCCTGCATACGAACCGCCGGCGCTCGAGCGGCTCCGAATGGGCGCGCCGGAGCGCTGAGCAGCGTGATCACGGCCAGGACGACGAGCTTCGCCGAGCCCATCGGCACCAGCATTTCGCCAATCGGGACCTCGATGGGCGAGGTTCCGATTGGTGTTGCGGAATTGCGGTGCGTCCTAGTGCTGATTCATGCGCGAGAACAGGACCGGAGGCCGTGTGTGGCAAGTTTGTTGTGCGAGTGTTGTGCGAGTTCTCGATTCGAAGCCGTCGCGATCCCGATAACTGTGCCGATGGACAAGATCGCGACAAAGCGGCTGTCGTACGAGCATCAAGGACGCAAAATATACGAGTGGGAGCAGACGCTCGAGGAAATACATGTCTTCATCGAGGTGCCGCCCGGCGTGAAGGCGAAGATGCTGGACATCAAAATCGACGCAAAGCGGCTGAGGGTTGGCCTGCGCGGCAACCCGCCCTTCATCGATGTGCGCGCCGCCACGCGTGTGAATACCAGCGCAGGCTGGCGCCACCACCTCCATCGATACCCTCTGTTTCACCACTCGCAGGAACCCTTTGCGAACCTAGCTAATGCAAGCGACAGTGTATGGACCCTAGGTGCGTGCACTGCCAACCACGACTGCAGTGCTGGATCAGCACACCAGCCATTCTCCTTGGCTGATTTGCACCGTCACGCCGTCCGTCGTGCGCGCTTCCCGCAGAGGACGGTGTGCTGCACTTATCGTTGGTCAAGGGTTCCAAGGGCGTAACCTGGGACTGTCTACTCAAGGGTCATACCATAAATGATCCGTTCACACAATCGGAGGTGCAGAAGTCGCTCATGCTCGAGCGCTTTCAGGCCGAAAACCCGGGCTTCGACTTCTCGGGTGCAAGTTTCAACGGGCAGGTACCGGATCCGAAAAGCTTCATGGGTGGTGTCGGCTACAATACTCCCAACTGAGCCGGGGATGGACGCGTGTCCTCGTGCCGATCTTTTGTGTCCCACGCCGTGCTTTGCTGCTTTCTGGGACGGCCCAATCGGTTTAGCCTTCAGGGCCGATGACTCCAGACAGCTCGCAGCCCCAGCCGAGCGGCGAGCTGGCCGGGCGAGCGACGGCTCGCGCCCGCGCCGCCGCCGGCACTTCGCGAAAGAATCTCGCGGGTTCGCGACGGACCCGCGAGGACGCTTTCACCGGATCCGATGATAGTGGCAGATAGGTACACAGGCGCCGAGTTGGTAAAAAGAACAACGTTTATGGTATGACCCTTGAGTAGACTGTCTTAGTTAATAGTTGAGCAATCCGACACGCACGGCCCGCACCGGGTGCAAACGCGAAACGCACCGCCCTCGAGCGCGAGGGCCCGACCGCCGACCCGCCAACCCCGGTCCCCGCCCGGCCGGACGCCGGAGCGGCGCGGCCGCGCACCCGCACTTCACACACACACACGTAGTTTGGCACAGCCCGCCCTGGCGGCTGCATGACGTAGGCGCGCGCCGCGGGGCTGTCCCCCGAACAGGAGGGATGCAGCGCGGCTCGAGATTTCGCTCGAGATCTATCCCCCATCGTAATCCCACTCGTTCGGACAGTCCATGCGTTGCTTTCCTAGCCCCTCCCCCGCGCAGCTTGCGACGAGCATCCGCGAGAGGCCGTGCCGAACCACGGCCTCGCGCGCGCGCGCCACAGAGCCACCCGCCACCGCTGTGGCCTCTACCTCACCCGAGGGCACGCTCACTGTTGCATGCCTGGCTGCTGCGCGGGGACCATAGCGACGTACTGGCCGTCGGGGCCGAGCATGTAGCCATGCTGCTGCGCAGCTTGGCGCATAGATCCGTCGGGCTGCATCGCCACCAGCGAGCCCGCCGCCATTTGCTGCTCGGATGCGTACTGCTGCATGCTCGGCTGGGGCGCGTAGCCCTGCGGCATCACCGGCGGCATCACCATGCCCGGCGGCAGCGCCTGGCCGGTCTGCATGTAGTGGTGAAGTTGGTTCGGGTCGTAATGCTGCTGCTGGCTCTGATCGATCACCGGCATCATCGGGAGGGGAGGCTGGCCCATCGGGTCGGGCGCGTTGAGGCATTGCTCGATGAGGGTCTTCGAGCCGTCGTTCACCAGGATCGGCTGCAGCTTGGGCGTCGCGAACGAGTAGATCTGGCCGCGCTCGGAGGAGATCAGGAGGAGCACCTGCGCACGCGGGGGCGTGAGGGGGTGGGGCGGGGCGGCGAAGGCACGCGTGTCACGCGAAGGGCAAGCGGGGGCAAGGGCATGCCAAGCACGGGGAGCGCTGGGCACTTGCACGGGGGGGCGCTGTCGGTCGTTCGCATGCCCCAGACGCGCACCTGCGCGCCAGTGAGCCGGCTCAGCTCGTACGCCTTCTTGGAGATGCCCGCCTTGCGCTTCGAGAAGGTGATGTGCCGCCGGATCTTGTCATCAATGTACTCGATCTCAATCTTGCGACGGCCGTGGCCGCCACGCTTGCGCTTCGCCGGCACGCCCTCGTCGTCGTCGTCGTCGTCATCGTCATCGCCGCCCATCATCTGCTCACCCATCATGTGTGCCCCCGGCATCATTCCAGGGGGCATCATGCCGGGGGGCATGTGCCCCATCATCTCGCCGGGGTTGGGCATCATTACCCCATTTGGCGGAAGCGGATGCATGGGTGCGGAAGGCCCTGCCTCGGGGGGGATCGGAATCTGGATCAGCTGGGCCTGGGGCGGGAGCGCCACCTGCGGCTCCACCGGCGCCCCCATGTGCTCGCTCTTTGGAGCCTCCATCTCTGCCTTTGTTGAGACACCCGACAGACGTGTGGGTAGTACACACTTTCCTTGCACAGCGTGCCCTCACGGATCGGGCTGATGGTTTCGACGCTTTTGGCTGTTGCCACGCGCCATTTTCCAAAATGGTTAAACCTTCCAAAATGGTGAACACTTCATCGGGTCAGTCAAAACACAAGGACGGCTCCGCAAGCAAGCAACGGTACTGTAGTGCTCCCGCATTTCACTGCAACGCTTCGCTCACGCGTCGACATCCTCAAAATCCTCGTCGCCGCCACGCTGTCGCCATCGTCCGGAGGTGGAGCCCGAGAATCGTGGTCCTGGCCGGTCCGTCCCTCCTGCCCGGTCTGTCCCTCCTGTCCTGTCCTGCCAACGCCCGCGCGGGCGCGGAGGGAGCGCGCGCCGCTCGCACGTGTCGGGTAAGTCCTGCAGGAACCGCGACGCTTCGACAAAGTTGAACTTGCCCCAGCGGCCGCGCGCGCCGGCGTGCGTCACCACAAGGTGCTGCTTGGCGCGCGTCATTGCCACATACATGAGCCGGCGCTCCTCCTCTACCTCGTCGAGCGAGTTGGAGGAGTAAAAGTGCGGCAGCAGTCCCTCCTCGACGCCCGCGAGGAAGACTGCATCGAACTCGAGCCCCTTGGCAGCGTGGATGGTCGAGAGTTGCACGATGGAACGGTCCCGCACGATCTGCGTCCCGTGGGCATCGAGTGCATCCACATCGGACACGAGCGCAATTTGGTCGAGGAACTCGTCCAGCTCGCTGACGTGCCGCTCGCGAGCTAGATTCGCCAGCTCGCCCAGGTTGCGCCAGCGCGACGACTCCGTGTCCGCCTTGGCCAGCGCCTCATACCCGGATTCGACCATCAGCAGTCGAAAGAGGCTCGACAAGTCAGTTGGGCTCGCCACGATCTCCTCCGAGCCAGATCCGATCTCCTCTGACCCAGATACTTTTTCCGCGAGGCCGTCGGAGCTCTCGGCGCTCATACTGCTGCGCGTCCGGTCCGCGGCCCTCTCGCCGCCCGACACAGAGGCCACTGGCTGCCTGCCAGCGGTCGTGTCGCCATAGCCGCTGAGGACACCGATAGCCTCGGCGGTGTCCACTGTCTGGAATTGGCGGCGCAATTGGGTGCTTACGAGCTTCAGATTCACCGGATCGTCCTCCGCTTCAGCGCACTGCTTGCCTTCAACGCCGCCACGGAGCTCGCCTGCCACACCGCCAGTAGGCCTGCCCGTGTCGCTGCCTTCGTCTGGTCTCGCAGCGGAGGAGAGCGCGCGAAAGCGCATGATGAGCTCATAAAAGCGGCACAGCGCCTCGGTCGCCGCTTTGCTCATCTTGGGCAGTGGCGCGACAGCGGCGGCGGCCTCTGGAGCAGCCCCCTCCACAACAGCGGCGCATGCGCCAGCCGGAGCGCCCAGCGGGTCGCCCAGCGCATACAGCTCGAGCGCCTGCCACAGACTCGCCTGTCGCTGGTTCGCCGCCTCGTGCAGCGTCGCGAGCGTGGTGGCGCCGATCTTTCGTGGTGGTACGTTGATGATGCGCTCGAGAGAGATGGTGTCGTTCGAGCGCAGCAGGCGCAGGTAGCTGAGTGCATCGCGCACCTCCTTCCGCGCGTAAAAGGAGCGCTGCGCAGCCAGCACGTAAGGCACACCTTCGCGCACGAGACGACGCTCAAAAGCCATCGACTGCGCATTCGTACGATACAGGATGGCAATGGACGGCGGCTTTGCACGCGCGCGCGTCGGCGGCGTGTTCGCACGCAGAGAGAGACCATCGCGCAACCGAAGGATCTGGTCGACGACAAAATCGGCCTCTTGCTCCGCATCCTCGACCGCCACTATCTGAACTGCATCTCGCATCTCCTCGGCAGTCGAGGATGCGAGGGGTGTGGATGCCTCCACGCCAGTCTCGGCCTCTTTGCCAGCCTCCGCCGCGCCCCGCCGCGCCCCGCCGTCATCCTCGTCCGGAAACTTCGAATGACGAAACTTCGAATGGGCGGGCGCTGGCGTAGCCGCAGCCAAGTCACGGGCGGGCTCTGGCCGCTTCGACGGACTGTCCGCTGGCTTGGCCTCGACTTCGACGAATGGCGCGGCCAGGCGGGCGGCCGTCGTGGCCGAGAGCAATCGCAGCTGTGCGGAGGGGTCGTGTGCGTAGGAGGGCGCCAGCAGGCTGTGCGCCACGTCAAGAATCGCCTGGCGCGAACGGTAGTTGAGCTCCAGGTTGAGCCGCCGCCCGCCGCCCGTGCGTGGCAGCCGCGGCAACGGCAAGTCGCTGATCGCTTGTTTGAGGGCGTCGACGCTCGCGTACGCGGACGCGGGCAGCGGGCGCGCTGGCACGTGCTGCGGCAACGGCCGGATGACGAATTCCGAGTCGAAGCGAGCCTGATTGCGGATGTCGGCGCCGCGCCAGCCATAGATGGCCTGATCTGCATCGCCCACGACAAAGACGTTCTTATGGTCGCGCCCGAGGAGCGAGACGACCTGGTATTGCAGCCCGTTGGTGTCCTGGAACTCATCCACGCAAATGTGCTGCCAGTGCCTTGAGTACTTGAGACGCGTGCGCTCGCTCGTACGCAGGAGCGTGGTGGCGAGGATGAGCATGTCATCAAAGTCGACAGTGTTCTCGGCACGCATCGTCGCCTCATACTCAGTGAACACTCGCCCCACCAACGCGAGCTGCTCCGTCGGCATGGCGGCCAGCCGACGCGGCGGCTGCGCACGGAACGTGGCGGCATCGTACCCGTCGTTCTTGGCGGCCGAGATGATCGACTGCACCGCGCCGGCGGAAAACTCCTCCTTGGCCGCCTGCTCGCTCGTCTGCTTGGCGGCGCCCGTTGCCTTCCCGCCCTCGACTCGGGACTTGATCTTCTGCATGAGCTTGAGCGAGGAGTCCTCGTCATAAACGGTGAAGCCACGTCGGTACCCGAGCTCCTCGGGCAGCCGCTCGACGTCGGAGCGGAGCATGGCGAGACACAGGCTGTGGAACGTGCCCATCGTGATCGCATCCGCGTCCCCAGGCCCGATGAGCGCTGTCACGCGCTCGCGCAACTCGCGTGCCGCCTTGTTGGTGAACGTCACCGCCAGCAGCCGGCGCGGCGAGACGGCCACCTCTCGTACAAGATGAGCGATGCGCGCGGTCAAGACACGCGTTTTGCCCGTGCCTGGCCCGGCCGCGACGCGCACGGGGCCGTCGGTACACACCACCGCCGCGAGCTGCTGCTGATTCATGCCGCGAAGCAGCGAGAGCGAGGAGATGGCGATCTCATCTATGGTGGAGGTCACGGACGCATGGCGCCGCCGCCGCAGCAGCGCCCGCAGCGCCCGCAGTGCTCGCATTCGCAGCGGCACTACCTTGCGCCACCGCCTCGCGGGCGTAGCGCGAGGCGAGCAATAGCTTCCGTTGCTCCTTGGTCTTGCGGGCATGGCAGGGCACGCACAGCGCCTGCAAGTTGGAGAGGCCATTGTGCCCGCCAAGCGCAAGCGGCTTTATGTGGTCGACCTGGTGGTTGGGCGGCAGCAAACATTCGCAGCCAGCGCATATGTACTTCTGACGGTATGCCACCACCTTCTTCTGCCCTTCGCTCAACTCGCGTGCCTGCACAGGGCCGAGCCACACCTCGTCGTCTGCGGAAGTTGGCGCCAGCGGGGATCCGGAGTCGGAGGCGAGACTTCGCCGCGGTGGTGTCGGCGGCGCGGGCGCGGACAATAGAATACGCGACGTGCGTGGCGTCAGCGATAGTGCCAGCGATAGGCCAAGAGTACGCATAAGAATCGACACACGCACCGCCCGCGGGTTTACACGAGGGGGGAATTCATGCGGGGGGAACAGAACATGCTCTGAACACAGAATTTGGGGGGTGCCGGACAGGGAGGGGACGGGCGCTGCCTTTGTGCGCTGCCTGTGTCGGGTGGCGGGGGGTGCCTCTGGGGGGGCGTGGGGAGAAAATTCGGTGTGGGTGGTGAAAAGCCGATTCTTGCATGCCAATCTAGAAAAACACAAAAGGTACTGAATCGATCGTCAGCACTTGCTCCCGCCGAAAAGAATAGACGCAAATTGAGCTGTTATTCACAGGAAAGAATTCGACACCCAAAAGACACCACAGGCGAACATTTTTTCATGGTGGACAAACTGCTTCTGTTCGCGCACGCAGCTGCGTCCCTCCAGATCTGGAATGGTGCCCCTGCCATGACAATCGCGATTGGGAGGGATGACGAAATCAACCTGCATTTGCTCCAAGTAGATGGCAGCTACGCGACTCGCCTCTGGGGCTCGTCGATTGGGTTGGCGCGGTGGCTCACCGAAGACTGTGAGGTCCTCAATGCCACAGAAATAGCCCTCGAGCTGGGTTGTGGATCGGGACTCGTCTCTCTTGCGTTGGCAAAGGTCGGTGCTGCACAGAAGGTGGTAGCTACAGATATTGACTCATCGTCGCTCGCACTTATACAGCAGGCAAGCATGTTGAACCACGTGCAAGTATCCACAGAGCTCCTGAACATATGTGGCGCAGAACCCCTGCCATCGGCCGATATCGTCGTGGCAAGCGACGTCCTCTACACAGAGTCGCTGGCCGAGGGACTCGCTGCTCGTTGCATCGAAGCGCTCGACGCTGGCTCGCAGGTGGTCATTGGCGACCCCGGCAGGCCGGGCCGACGCACCCTCATCGAGGCGCTGATGGCCGCAGGAGAGGGCTTCATCTCGTGCTCGGGAGAGAGGCGCTTTGTGGACTGGTTCGAGCCCAATGCCGAACGCCGTAGGACGTCCATGAGCCGATCGGAGCGCCTGTTGCTCCTCCACGTGGATGCGCGTTCTGAAGAGGAAGCTTTTGAGGCCTTGGGCGGCCGAATCGCACGGCTGGCGTGATGTGGGCCTGTGCTACAACTGTATTCTTCCTTCTCCTAGCATGTACTGCAAAGCATGTTGAACCTTCTATCTAGAACCCATGGCGCCATTTTTGAGTGCACGAGCTTCGAATAATCCATTTGCGCCCAGCGCGGCGGTTCAAGATGGAAGGGGAGGCGGCGAGACGAGCGCCCGCGGATCGCACCGGACACGACCGGACAATCATCGTCCACAAGAAAGAGCACAAATTCTCGTCAGCTGGATACGACGCGCGGCGTGCACAGCACGCCCCCACCGGGCGCTCCAGCGAGCTCAAAGCGCTGCAGCAGCATCACGAGCAGCACGCGCATCTCATGCAGCGCGAAGCCGCTGGCGGGGCAGCCTTTGGCGCCAGTCGAGAAGGGCAAGAAGCTGCCTGGAGTGCGAGATTTCTGCGCGGCACGAGTGAAGAACTCTGGCCGCGGCGCGTCACATGGCTGCGGCCAGTGCCGTGGGTGCATGTGCATGCTAGTGGGCGACACGACGAGGCGAGTGCCTGTAGGCAACAGCACGCCGCGACGGGCGACGCTGCTACCGCTCCTGCTGCTGCCGCTGCCATCGCTGCTGGCGTCGTCACCTTCACCACCGCCACTTCCGCCGCTGCCACCACCCCCCTTGCCGCTGGCGCAGCCCGCACCCACTCGAGTGAGTCGCGTGGTCACAAGGCGCAGGTGCTCGATGCCAGGCGCGAGGCGGAGCGACTCGTACACGAGCCGTTGGCAAAAGTCGAGGGTGCTCGGCACGGCGCCCGCGGCCTCGGGCTGCAGATCGCTATAGGTAGGGGATCGACCGGCGAGGGCAGTGTCCACCTCGGCGCGCGCCGTGCTCTGGAGCTCCGGATGCGCCGCGAGCAGCTGTATCAGGCTTCTTACCTCGCTGGCCGAGTTGAGCCCGGCAAACAATAAGCCCGCGGTCTGGTCCCTCACTGTGGCCTCAAACGACGCCGCGTCGTGCGCCGCCGCCTCTGGCGCGCCGCCTGCAGGCACCTCGCGGGCTGTTGAGAGCGCAGCGGCCACGGAGCGCACGGGCTTGGTCGTGCCTTCACCCTCCGCGCCCGCGCCCATCGCGTCGCAGATACGGCGCAGCACGGCATCGTAAGTCTTCTGCAGCCGCGACGGCTCGAGAGGCTCAGTCCTCGAGAGCCAGGCTCGGGCACACGCAACGCCGCGCGCCCAGGGCGTCCTCGGCTCGGATTCGGGGGGTGCGACGAGCCACTCCTCGAAGATGGCGATGAGACGGCGGCTGTCGGCATCGCTGATCACGCAAGAAAGGAAGGCGCGGCCGGTCACATCGAGTACGTACTCCTGCACGAGACGATAGACGGGCACGGGAGCGTCGCGACCCTTAGAAGACACGTGCGCCGCGATGCGATCGAGCAGTCGCTCCGTGCACGAGACCAAGTCGGCATGCGCAGCCCGCGTCGCCGCAGGGCTGAAGAGCTGCTGCAAAGCAGAGCGCAGTGCCCTGTGCGAAGGCGTCGACTGGAGCTGCATCAGCATCGTGCCGTCCAGGAATCCAAAGCGCGAGTAGGCCGACATATCGCGGCGCACAGACCCATCATCGCACCGCAGTAGTTTCCACGCGATGGTCGGGTCACTGACGAGCACACCATGCGTCTTTGGAAGCTGCACAAGGCCATCTGGCCAGTCGCTGCGGCCCGCCGCCACGAGCGCGTCGTGAGTGAGCTTGTCTCCTGGTAGCTTGGGGAGCTGGGACAAGAGATAACGGTTGAAAAGGCGACGCAATATGAGTTCCAGGAACGCGAGCGCCAGCAGCGCGACCGCTGCGATCATTATGGACTGCGGCGCGTGCATGACGAGTCGCGAAGACGCGTTGCGGCGGGAGAATTGAGTCATGTCATTCATTCACAGTAGCAAGAATTTCTTCTTCACGTACATGTAATCGGGGTGCATTCACATTCACAACGGCGCGCAACTTTGCCGCGCGCGTCAAAATGCGATACACTGTCGAGGTCTTTCAGACCACCGCTGGCTGGTCAGCCACCGCCGAGTTGAAAGACACTGCGATCGTTGGCCGGTCGAACTTCAAAGACTTGCCGCTCGTAATTTCTCGAGAGCATCTCAGGCTTTATGTTGAGGCGACTGGCGAGGTGCGCATTGAATGCATTGGCAGAAATTCTGTGCGTATCGAGAATGAAGATGGCAGCCTGAGCGCAGTGAGAACCGGGAGTATGGCGTTGCTGCACCCTGGCGTGCGTGTCCTCATGGACATGACGGGGGATCACGTTGTACGAGTGATGCCAGCACACGTGCTCGAGGCAGCTATGAACGTCGCGTCGCCAATGCCGTTGCCACCTCTGCTCGATGACGGCGACACAGCCGAGCCGCTGCCGTCGCTGCTGCCGCCGGCCCCTTTAGAGCCACACCAGCGCGCGGCGTGTGAGCCGATGCCGCTCGACGTGCGGGAGGCTTCGAGGCAGCTGCAGCGAAGCAAGACAGCGGTCGTGCAGTGCGCCGACGGCACGCTGCTTCTCCTGCGCCAGATCAACGAGAGCGTGGCGGTCGGCGAGCTCCTGCATGGCGGTGGCGACAGGGCGCATCCAACTGCAAGCCTCCAACTGGTGACCGCGTATGACAGCGACGAAGACAGCCTCGTGAAAGATAGCAGAGTGACACTTGCGAAGCGCCCCCGCACGATTGGGTCGTCATCCTGCATAATGGACGCCACGGCTGGTAAGGAGCTCACCGCTGTTGAGCAGATGCTCTGCAAGGCCTTCCCTGACGTTGGGCCGTTTGGGACCAGCGCGCTCGAAAAAGCGCTGCGCAAGCTCGAAAAGTTCGAATTAGCCTGCCAGGGCGACGACTGGGCCGACCCCGAGTGCAAGGCAACCAACACGGAAGCACTTCAGTACGCGCGTGCGAGGGCCGTTGTCAAGGGTCTCTCTTGGTCGCTGAGGGAGTCGCTCCAAGCGCGTGGGCGGACGGGCACGATCGAGCGGTTGATGGAGGAGCCCTTTTTAGGAAAGTCGAATGCGACGAAGATTGTCGAGATCTTCCAGACCGGCACCTGCCAACGCACCCTGGCTCGCTTTGAACGTGGCGAGGCGCCGCTCGACAGCGAGGGCAATGTGCGCATGTGGGCGCATCGGCATGAGCACAAGGCCACTAGGCCCATGACTGACGGGCCGGCGAAGGTGGAGCTGTCGTCGGTGCTGTGCATCAGCGCGATGACTGCGATCAAGTTGGTCCACGAGCGCAACATCCGCTCGATCGCTCAGCTCCGAGATCGCCCGGAGATCGTGCGCGAGCTGCACGGTGGCCACAGGCTCGATCACTCACTCAGGTTCCACGAGCAGCTGCAGGAGCCCGTGCCCGCCGAAGATGCGTGCGAGATGCTCAAGACGGTGAGAGAGACCGTGCGCGCGCTTCGAGTGCCGCGCGCCGCCGGCTGGCATGCCGAGCTTGTGGGCGGCGGGCGCACGCGTGGGAGGGCAGGGCACGATGTGGACATCCTTTTGTGGCACAAGGAGGAGATGGCTAGCTTCCTGAGTAGCCAAGGGCCGGTCTTCGTGCTCGACATTCTGCTCGGCGTTCTCGTCGAGCAGGGGCGTGTGCTGCCCAAGGGCGAGGCGTACTTTAGCAGAAAGTGTGTCGCCTCTCGTCATGACGACCCGCGCCCTTACCTGAGGCAGATCCACATGGCCCAAGAGTCGAGCAAGGGTTTCGAGAACCTCCAGTACGACCACCACGACAAGTTCTTTGGCATCTGGCGCAGTGCGCGCACGGGCAAGCTCCATCGGATCGACCTGGTCGTGTGCTCTCACCCTGAAGAGCTCCCGTTCGCGCGGCTTGCGTGGACAGGGACGAGGACTCTGAACCGATTGATGCGGCTGCGCGCCATCGACCTTGGCCTCTACCTCGGGGCTCATTGCTTTGTCGCTCGTGGCGACCGAGAGGGAACGACCGAGACGAAGGTGGTAGTCGATGCGCAAGCTGGCCGACCTCCCGAGGTGATCACGCTCGGGAAGCTCGAGCCCTTGCCGTTCAAGTACGTGCAGTCGGAAGAGGACATCCTTCGTGTGCTTGCGTGCGGCACCAACGCCTTTGCAAAGCTTGTCGATCCGACGAATCGCAACGCCTGATGTGACGGTCCATCACACCGACAGAAAGACTCGGGCCCGACCCGTAGGTCATCTGCTCGAGTCATCTGCTACCCTTTAACAGATGCGCAGCACACTGCGTAGCGCGTTGCCGAGTTGCAAGCCAGGCCGGGCCAAGTCAGCATGAAAGCCTACCTCTAGGTGTGGAGGGTTGTGGGGAGGCGAGGTGGTACATCTGAGCGCTGTATTCACCCGATAGGTCCACATACGATACATACTCTACGTATATCCGCAATAGACTCGTTTTCACTCGAGCTCGAAAGCGTCAAAGGTCAGTCTACCTATCTCTCAAAATCTATGGCTGCACGAGAAATGTCGGTCGTCCTTCAAATCGGCAACGGCGTCCGCGTCGCAATCGACGCGAGTGTCATCGCGATCGTTGCGGCCGCCAGGGGAAGCAGCGTGACATACTTGAGGATGCTTTCGAAGCCCGCATTGACGCTCATCGAGATCACGTCCTCAAAGTACTGGCCGTGCTCATTTGTCATCTGCACCGTGAGGAGGCCCTCGAAGGGCTGCGCGGGGCTCGGCAGCTCTTCACGCACGACCAAGAGCTGTGTGCCCTCGCGCAACTCGTACGTGCGGTTGAGCAGCAGCTCGCGCCCGAGGCGCACCTCGAGCCGGTGCACGCGCGTGCCCGGCACGCGGCGCGCGTCGTGCAGCTCAATCTCGAGCGGGAAGCGCACGCCCGTGACGGCGCGCGGCGCGTGCCGGCCGCTCGGCACACCGCTGATGACCACGCCCTGGAACCCCTCGCGTGGCTGGAAGACGTTACGCCCCTGGGCCTGCGAGCGCCACGCGCGCAGCGGGGTCCACGGCGTGTCTGTCTCGAAGCAGAAGAGGTGGCCATTCATCGTGCTCACGAGGAGGTCGAGCATGCCGTTGCCCGTCAAGTCGTCAGCGAGCACCTGGGTGTACGAGATCGAGGTGCGCAATCAACGAGGTCATCAGGCGCAATCATTCACAATCAGCGATCACCTGGGTGTAACTATCCTCGCCGAGGTCGAGCCGGTCGTAGCACCCCGAGCGCGCATTCACCACGTACACGTGGCCGTCGAAGGAGCTAAAGACGAGGTGCAGCTCGCTGTCGGCGCCGCCCACGCCCGCGCCACGCCCAAGCAGCGGAGGCGCGAGCTCAGGGGGCGAGAGATGCACGGCGAGCACCGATGAGAGGATGCGCCCGCCCGTGCGCAGCGGGAACCCGGTAGCACCCGATCCTGTACGCAACTCGGTACCGGTCGCGCCCTCAAAGATATGCACCACGCCCGCCGACGTCGGCACGACCACCTGCACCGCACCATCGTCGCGCAGCGAGACGATCGTCACGCCCTGCACGCTCAGCGACGAGGCCTGCACCTCCCACAGAGGGCTGCCGTCATGCCGCCATGCGGCCACCGAGCCTGCGGCGTCCACGGCAACGAGCTCGAGCGCTCCATCTCCATCGACGTCCGCGGGGACGACCTGGCCCTGTATCTCGTTCATCTGAACAGGGAAGCCATCACGCAGCCTGCCGTCCGCCGCCGAGAGAACGTAGAGGAAGCCCATGGACGTTCCCACAGCCACCTCGAGTGTGCCGTCGCCGTCGAGATCCGCCACGCTCACCGGTGTGTAGATGTCTGTGAGAGGGCGATGGGGAGCAAAAGGTGGGGCCGAGCCGCGCTGTTAGGGGCGAGTCGCAGCATGAGCGAGGGCTGAGGCACGCGGGGAAGGTCGAGGGCATAGGCGTGATGAGGCGCCGCAGGAGCGATGGGATCGAGAGTGCACAGCCGCACATGCGCGCAGCTTCGTGAGCTCGGTCGTCAGATCGAGGTGCACGGACCATTTGACCGCGCCAGTGCGAGGGTCAAGCGCGAGCACGCCGCCCGCCACGTACTTGTCGCGCTCGATAATCACTCCATGACGCGCGAGCCGTGCCGCCGAGGCCGCCTCAATGAAGTACGACGCTGCGACGAGGAGGTCGAGCGCGCCGTCGCCGTCGATGTCTGAGAGCGTGGGCGTTGAGAGCACGTGCGCATCGACGTACAGGTAACCACTCTCGTCGAGCCGCCGCAGAGTCTGCCCGTCCTCGTAAGCCGAAGCCCAGCGCCGCAGCCGCGGCTCGTCATCCTCGGCGGCAGCGCCCACGCGTGCACCCTCCTCCTCGAAGAGCTCGGGCCTCGTCGTCGCCCTGCTCGTGCGCGAAGAGCAGACCAAAGGACGCTTCGGCCTCGGCGCTCAGACCACCGTGTGGCCCAATGTCCTGTGGAGCCGCGTCGTCTGCCCAGTGCGCAGCCGCCGCCGCCGCCGTGCCCGCGGCGCTCGCGTCGGGCCCAGCGTACGCGCTGTCATCGCTCTCGTCCTGCTCCTCGGTGGCGTGGTGCACGAGGCCGTGGCCGACGCGCTTGAATGGCATCGTGTGCACGTCGTGCAGCCCCTCGTACCAATTCTTGCGCACGCGCAGCTTGGGAAGCTTGAAGCCGCGACCGCGCATCGGCAGCCCGCGCTCACTCAGGAAGACGACTTCGCCCTCAAAATTAATGAGGAGCATCTCGTTGATGCCGTCGGCATCCACGTCGAAGCTGAGCGGGCTTGTGTGGAACGTCGAGCTCGCAAACGCGTATGGCCAACCGGGCCTCTCGTGCCCATCGACGCCATCCACCGCCTCGGCGAACCGCACAAAGGTGCTCGCCCACACGGCCCTGCCCGGCACGAGCAGTGGGGTCGCGTACACTGATGCGCCGAGCTTGGTCGTCCACGCAAGCGCGATGTCCAATCCACACGCCTCGTGGCCATCCGCTCGACGCTGCGCGTCTGTGACGGCCGCCGTGCGCGCCACTAGCTCGTCAATCTGCGTCGCATTCAGCGCCCGGCGGCCGTAGAAGGGATTGGAGCTGTGCAGCCGGTCGACGAGCTCATCGCTATGAGCGACCGCGTGCTGGCCGCAGGCGATGGAAATGGCCGAGAGCATCGCGAGCGTTTTACTCGCGTGTGCGTTCATGTGCGGCGGACGCTCGCACGGACCGATCTCGAGTGTGAATGGGCCAAATGCTGTTAATACCTCCATGTACCTCTCGACGCACGGTGTGAAACCCGCGCGTGTATACCCGCTAGGAGGGGCGCAAAAGTGGCACGCCGGTGCGCAGCCGAATTTGAACACATCTTCGCATCGGTTCCGGCGCTAGTTGCAGACGAAACCGTCAGAGCTGACCTTTTCACCTCCCCAGGACGTCTCCTTCACCAGGAACTCCGGGTATGCTGCAAGCCCCCATCTTCGACATCATTGGCCATCATCTCGCCCGTTTCCGCGAGCCTCAGATCGCGCGCCTGGTCGGGCGCCGAGACCGGCGGCGACCGTGTCGCCACGGTCCGCTTGCGCCGCTGAGGCGGGTTCACCGGGGGCGAACTCTTGAGCGCCTCTCTGTGCCGTGCGTGATCCGCCCGAAGTTCGTCCTGATGAGAAACCCGTCGGTTGAGCCGCGGTTGCGCGGGAGGCATGAGAGGCACAAGACCAAGGCCGGGCGCCACAAGAGCAGGCGGTAGGCTGGGGCCTTCTGGAGCGTCAGGCTTGGCCGCTACCGCGGGCACTTTGGCTCGCTTCACCGAGAAGTCACGCACCCGCTGCGCATATCGAAGCGTGTTCAGCGTGTGATCGGCAGCGGCCGCGCCGGGCGCGACGGTGGCAATCATGAGAGTCTTTGCGCGGCCCACGAACGAGTCGCGAAGCACCATGGTGAGCTTCGAGCCACGGAAGGGCACGTGCCCGCTGCCCGTATCGAGCGCACGGATGCACTCCTTGAGGCAGAGCAGGCTCTTGTTGATCTCGGCGCCCTCAAGGCGCGTCTGACGCTCTTTGGAGGTCGAGTCCGCAGCACGCTCCGAGCCCGCGAGGTCGACCAAATTGAGCTTGCCCAGGCAAGGGCCGCCCGGCTGCTCGCGCAGCACGATGGAGAGGATTGCATGCGAGCGCGAAGAGCTCGAATTCGCCGAGGTGCAACCAACCGCCCGCAGCCGCTGCGCCAACGCCACGTGATGCAGTAGCTCGGCAGCGCTACCCAGATTAGGCAACTCGGTGAGCCCAACGATAACCATCTGGCCGCGTGCGTCCTCCTGCACCTCGCACCGCTCGCGCTGGCTCAGCAAGTCGAGCACGTGCCCGCCGTAGATCTCGAAGAACGAGATACTCACGCTCCGATGCGCGCCCGACGCGGCGTTCATCACATCCGCCGCGGCGAGAGCATACAGCCCGAGCGCGTTGCCATCCATGGCGCTAGCGAGGCCATGGCCCGCCATCGTGCACGTCTTTCCGCTGCCTGTCTGGCCGAAGGCGAAGACGGTCGCCACGCCGCCGGCCGCCACGTGCGCTACGAGCGGGCGCACGGCTGCATCATGGATTCGGTCGTTGCCGTCAACCTCACCAAAGACTCCGTCGAAGCGGAAAGAATGCGTGTCGACAGCCTTGGTCAGGTCGATGCGCGACTTGGGCTCGTGCACCACGAGCGCCACGCTGCACGCGCTGCCCGTCGCCTCCCTCGGCACGAGGTCCACCACATCGAAGTCGTGCCCGATCCGCTCCAGCTTGAGCATTGGCCTCTTGCGGACGCACACGCGGATAGCCGCGGAGCCGCCCTCGGACGCCCAGAGGTCGGTGCCGAAGGTGCATGGCTCGGGCTCGCCACCGAGGCCGTTGGCGCCACGGTACGCTGCGAGCAGCCGCAGGAAGTCGACGCACTCGATGCCCATGCCGGCGGCTTTGGCGGCCGTGGTGTCATCCTCACGACGGCACTTGGCCTCGGCCGCGCGGCGGCGGCGCTCGACCCGCTTGGCGTCCATGGCCTCAATCTTGCGCACGACGTCGGACTTGTGGTCAGACACGCTACAGCCCGACGGCGTGGGAGGCGATTCGGCCCTTCTCTCTGGTTTGGTAGGGACGGATGGCAGCACGCCGGGTGACAGATTGTTGGCAGGAGGCGGCGCTTCGCGCTTGGCGGCCCCCTGCAGCCCTGGCAAGAATGGGAAATGTACCTTCTTTGGTGCACGCCGCGCGGCGGCATCGAGCTTGGCCATGTTGACCTCCGTGCTGTCGGCGAGCGTGAGCACGATCTCCGTCGGCTCATGGGCGCTACGGACGCAGCTGAGCGCCTTCGCCTTGGTATTCTTCTCGAGTAGCCTGCCGTCGACCTTGCACATGGCCACGTGCAAATTGAAGTCAATGTTATGGCCGTTGGCCTTGCTGAGCTCCTTGAGAGCAGGGACCACGACCGCCTGGATCAGCGGCATCTCGAGCCACTTTTGGTTGAGGACGGTGCCGAAGGCAAAGATCTTCCGGCCGTCGTTCTCGACTTCGATCGAAAACTCCGCGCTCTTGATCGTGCGCGACAAGAGCTCTTCATCTCCAAACGCGATGGAGAAGCACAGGCCATTGTTGCGGTGCGGCACGGCTGCTTCGGGCGTAGAAACGGGCACCGGTGCGGGGACTCGGCCGGCGCGTGCCCAATTGATTTGTTCGCGGATAAACTGCTGCCCTTCGATGGTATTCATCCCGAGGGGTTTGTGCGAAGTCGTGTTCCTCTCGAGAAAGAAAACGCGCGAGCGGTTATCGAAGTCATGCTGCCTTTTGAGGACATCTGTACCTAATTTGGTTCAGTCTGTCAGTCGGGTTTTTGTAATTTATCAGGTGGTATCAAGTCAAGCCGGGGGGTACTGTTTTTGAACCGTACCGGTACACACGCGTCTCTAGAGACGCGGACCGTTCGGGCCCCAGAAAATACACATTAGGAACACAACACAACACACAAGCACCGGTTGTCGCGTCTGTCGTGTTCCGACACAAGGAACTCGTGTCAGCCTCTATCGTGTCCTCACGCGAATCGGGATTGAGAGGCAGTTGTGTTGGTGCATATGCCTATAAACCGTTACTAACCCCCCGGCGAAACTTTTCCGCAATTTCCTCAAAACCGAAATAGAAAAGCAGAAAAGGGGGTCGTGCGACTTCGAACGATAATCGCGCATTGTCTCGCGACAAGGGCGTCGTGCGTCTTGGTACGTGTGTGTCGTGTATTGAAGGCGCACAGCGTCCACAAGCTAGGAGCGTCACAGCGGCAACGATGCGGAAGCAACGCAGTACGACATCCGCCTTCAATTTCGTCACCGATCAAAGTCTACAAGCTGCAGGACCATCAACCCCATCGCTAGAGCAACAGGATGGGGGTCGAGCATTACCGCTTGGAAGGCGTCGCGCGTGCACGCCGGCATTCACGCCGATGCCATCCAATATCATTGACCAGGCCGATCAACAACGTGCGGCCATTGAGCACCTTCAGCGAATCCCTGTACGTACACCAGCATTCACTCCGATGCTCGGAGCGAGGAGCCAAGCACGCTCCGTGGTGATGCTTGAAGATCCAGTGAAGATGGACGCTGTCCGTCGGGCGAAGATGCTCACTCCGGATCTCGCCGCTCTTCGCACTAGTGACGACGCTCGCGACGTCGAATCCATTCTCCACGCTGAGGCACTGGCGGCTGAGTTGGATGAGGATAGCTCGGATGAATCAGACGCATTCGAAGGCGACTTTGACAACGAGGATGATACCTACTATGACTATCCTTACGAGCAGCCCACATCAGACGGAGATGAAGATGATGTCCGCGATGAAGAGAACGGTGAACCCCAACCATCAGGAAGTTCCAAAGCAGGAGCTCAAGATGGAAGCAAGAGGTTTGCAGCGGGTCGCAAGAAGAAGCCCGAGGGGCAGCGTGCTGAAGAGCACGCAAAGCTTGTGGAGACTGGTTTTTCTGGTTTCAAATGTGGATGCAAGCGTGCAGATAACAAAGGGAACAATTCATGCCTCGACGGTATCAACAAGGAAGATCTGCGTGCCATTCATCGGGACACTTATGGCAATGGCAAGACAGTTCAATTGGCTGATGTCTTGACGAATATCCATCGGCTTTACTGGGATCAAGCTGTACCTATATCGAAGTCTAGAGGGGGCAGAAGTCTCGGGCCCGACGGCGAGGGAAGTACACGCAAGCTTCCCTCGCCGTTGATGTTATTAACGCGACATCCTGTGTGTAGCCGCGCTTTCGAGATGGCTGTTGGCGGCTCTCGCTTTGCACATCGATCGAAGGTTAGTCTTGTCAAGCGTGGCTTGGGCCCTACGAGTTTATCAGGCGAAGTCCTAGCAAAGGTGGAGCTTCGCGCCTTCACCGCGCGTGCGGGGATCAAGACTCGAAGGGCAGCCTGGGCTAGAACTTGGTGGGCAGATGAGCTGATACTTCATGATTGGCTGCCAAACGAAACTGCCATCCAATTCAAGGGAGTTCACTGGGACTTCCTGCACAAGCAGCATTATTGGAAGGCCGCCGCCGCAAATTCGGGTTACAAGCCCCTGAAATATAAAGCCTGGAAGGCGCAGATGATTCCTGGCGCACAGCTCCTCGCAGAGAAACTCGACCCCCCTCTGGAGGACAGCACCAAAATCAGAGTCCGAAGGAGCGCTCGGCACAGCAACTTTCCAGAATGCAACGAGTGCAAGCGACTCCGGGCCGCATACTTGGACGTGATGACCACTGCAGGATCGAGCCAAACGAGGAGGGACTCGGCACTCGACGCCCTCAAGGCGCACATGAATGAATGGCAGACGGATAGGGCAGTCGCACTGAAGTTCAAGGATCATGCTTCAGGAATGGGACGGGACACGTGCTACGAGTGTGACGACAAGTGCGGATCCCAATGGCTGATGCTGCCCGTGGCGTCGGAGGGCCGCGACACGAAGGATCTCGCGAAGTTTAAGTTCGACTTCGCGATCCAGTGCAATCATGTGGTCGGAAACGGGGGTTGCAATCGTTTCATGATCGTGCCCGCGCATGTTCGGACAGGCAGCAATTTTGGGCTGACGTGCTTCGTGATGACCTTGTATAGCGCGTACAAGAACGGGCGATTTGCTGGCGACGGCGGCAGGATAATGTTTCGGCACACAGACGGGGGGTCCGACAACCTTTCGGTGGTGACTCACGTCGTGCATTGGCTCCTTGTGTGGCTTGGCATCTTTGACGAGTTCTGGTGGTTCCGCTTCGACGCTGGTCATTCTCACACCGAAATGGCCGACCGCTTCTTCTCGATGATGAAGAAATTTTTCAAGATAGATGGGGCAGCGCGTTGCCAACGGCTCGATGGCTTCGAGGAGCTCGAGACTCACCTCCGCGCGCTATTTTCGACCTCGGATAGCAGCAGCAGCACAGTCGAACTCGAGTACTTGCTTGCTAACTGGGACTTTGACAGTTGGCTCAAGGACTGTGGTGTCAAAAGGCATCTTGCAGGCATTACGTACGACAACGTGTTCAGGTACAAGTACGACCCGAGCTCCTGGGCCCATGGATGCGTCAAGGTGACCTACAAAGACCGTCTATCTCGTCAGAGATCGAAGGATGGCTTGGACTGCGAGTGGGGACCACTACGCCAGGTCAAGGGGAGTGACGGCGTGATCCGGAATGTGACGGATGATGTTGGTGTGACATTCATCGAGTGCCCCCCTCGCATCATGATGCGAGAGCCACAGCGGGAGAACTTTAGAGACATGGATAAGGACGCCGACGACGACGAAGTGGACAAGCCTGAGCACGCAAACGGTGAACGAGGCACAAAATCTGCTTCCTCTGCTGCCTCCACAAAATCTGTTTACTCCACAAGCAAGAGCATCCAAGACCTGGTCTCAAAGCGTGCCAAGGGGCCAGAGAAATTAACTGAAAAGGCAGTGGCGCATTGGAACGCCTTGAAGACTGCGTATGACGCTGGGCAGCGGGCAGGCGCGTTGCCTGACATGCCTGTGACGCACAGCGGCATTACACTTCATGGCTGCCCGGTCCAGCTCCTACCTATTCTCAAAGCCATGCGGCGGTTTGATCGGCCTCTGACATACTGGGACCCATTCGTGGACGAGCCACCCGCCTCCTGGCCTGATCCCGTCGCAGCGGCAGCCGCTCGAGAGGAAAGAGGGCTGCCGCATCGTGCTTCAGAAGTAACGGAAGACTCGGCACGTGCAGGAGGCGGCCCGCGCGACCCGCGACAAGCTAACAATGTCACAGGGCTGCACCTATCGCACACGGAGAGGGCTCGTCACCTGAAAGACGTTTCGGATGAGCAATGGGTCCAGGATTTTGCAGAGGTTGCTGGGAAGAACCGCAGCAAACCAATCCAGAAGGACTCACTATATCTCATGCAGCTCGCCATCCCAGAAGGTGGCTTCAAGCTCGGATTCGCTGAAGCTGGAAAGCCACATAATGGTAACGGAGACGGAACTGAAGAGTCCCAGCATGAAGCCCGCTGGTTTGCCAAGACTGGCGACGGCAACACGTGGAGTGACAACCCTACTTTCGTCCACTACATGCTTGGATCGCAGCGTTCGGTGGAATACGTCCCGTCTGAAAGCTTCTTGATGGAGGTGGATGATCAGTGGCTCACGGAGAGCTCCGTTGCGACCAAGCACACCACCTTGCGCCTCAAAGGGGACTTCATGAGGAGGCTGCGGCTACTGAAGGAGGAGTACCCTGTGGAGTTTGGCGACGGTCTCGATCGGAGACATCAACAGACAGGAGCTCAACAGGCTGCTCCACGTGCACCTCACCGAGCCACGGATCACGTGCACCGAGCCACAGATCCCGAGGGCGAGCCCATGCGTGCGGAGGGAGGCGGCAAGAGGCCTGCAGATGGCGCGGCAGCAGACCATGCCGCGGCAAAACGGCCTGCTGCCACTAAACCCCCTGCCACAACACCCTTGCCCTCGCCCGCGCTCAACGCTGTGAACCTCGCGGTCATGGAGCTGCAACGTTACGTCCTGATGCACCTCCCAGGAGCTCTCGTTACAAAGGAACTGGGGAGCGCTGTGAGCGACAAAGAACTAAAAGGCGACGTCCAATTGCTCGTCGATCAGGGATTGCAGGAGTGTGGGGTCATGATCGGCCCGACCCACATGCGCCTTAAGCTGAGTGGTCTGAAGACAAAGACGTGGATGGTGGTCCGTGGTCCACCTTCGGCTGCACAAGGACAGTCGTCTGTGCTAGGCTTCATCGCCTATGGCAAAGCATCGTACGCAGGAAGCCCTGCCGGCTACATTCACGAGCTGCACGTTCATGCGTCTCTCCGAGGCAAAGGGGTCGGGACAGCACTAATGGTTGCTGCCGAGGACGACTTGAGGACCATGGGCCTCAGCCTCTGCTACCTCACCGTGCATACGAATAATACGCGTGCTCGATCACTGTACCATCGTCGTGGTTACCAATCGGAGCAGACAACGACGGAGACCAAGGAAAGCTGCGGCTACCCATGTCTGGAGCTCAGCAAGACTCTGCGAGCGAGGTGAGGGTATGTCGCCTGGTTTGAAATGCGACCATGCATACTCATGTACTTACAGAATGTGGCTCATGTACTATCATAACATTCTCTGTTCCTACCACACATACTGCATTGGAGCGCCCTTGGCGCCTGAAGCAGCGTACATCCGCCGCACGCCCACTCAATTAGCGATACAGAGCGATCCTCTTCGCGTCGCAGAGCTCCACACACGG
>JWZX01003235.1:0-40790 GCA_001275005.1 Chrysochromulina tobinii | reverse complement strand
GACGTCTCCGCCGGGACTGCGCCTGCGGCGGACGCGGCCGACGCAGGTGACCTTTGGCGGCGCACGGTGACGCGCGTGTCCTCCTCCGGCAACCCGAAGAGCACAGAGACCTATCCGACGGTAGCAAGCACGAATCCGCAGGCAGTGGGCACCCGTGCGAAGCCAGCGGCGCCATCTCACGAAGTTGAGCAGGCTGAGGCGGAGATCGAGGCGGAGATCGAGGCAGCGGCTTGGGCGTTGGAGATCAAGGCGGCGGCAATGGCTGCCGCCGAGGCGGCAGCGGCGAACGCAAGAGCTTCATTCTCTCCTCCCCCGAAGCCCCCGCCCTCGGAGCCATCGACGGCTGCGAGCCCGGTGCTGCATGTACGGTCAGAAGCACCTCCACCGCATGCGCCGCCCTTGCCGCCCCTGCTGACCCCGCCGATAGTCAGCTCAATACCACCTCCGGCGCCGCCGCCTCCCGAGCCGTCGGCTGCGTCGACACCAGTGCCCCGGCCTCGGGCAGCGAAGATGTCAGCGTCTCGGACGCCAGCTTCTGCTACGCCGGATTTGGAAAGCCGAGGCGCGGCGCTCGTAGCCATTGCTTCAGTCAACTTCTCTCTGAAGCCAGTCTCGAGCCGCGAGCTGCCCTCGTCAGCGCCGGCCGCTGCAGACGCCTCGAGCCTCACGAAGCAACTCGCGGCGGTGCTCGAATCGCGACGCAACGCCATGGCAGCGCGCTCGGACCAAGGCGAGGAAGATGAGGATGACTGGTAGCGCGCGATGACAAAGCGCAAATTTGGACATGCTCGTCGGTAAACACACACACCGTGAGTCGTGACGGGAAAGCTGTAACGTGTAGCCAATAGAACGTAGCCTAAGGTTCTAGGTTGAGAAAGTTGAACGGTTCCAGCCAGAAGTCGGGAACTCAACGTACCCGCGAGCTGTTTGTTCTGTTTGAGGCGCTCGCCCATCACTCGAGACGTGGTCAGCCCGCGGCGGGTTCATGTGGGGCTACCGTAAACTTCGAGGGGAGCGGAGCCGTCCTGTTGGTGAGCGCGGGGGGACCGAGAAGAAAGTGACGGTGTAACTGACTAAACGTAAGTTTCAAGAGTACGTAATGTACCGCGTCCTGGCGAGCACCAAACGGCGTCCAATGGTGTCGCTGCTGTGTGCGGCCGTCGACGACGTGTTCGACACTGCGTTCGAAGACGAGCCGCCCGCGCCGCTCGTGTGCAGTGCCAGTGTGGACCGCATCAGTCGCACGGCGCTATCCATCACGCTCTCCTACTCGACCGGCACCGCCGAGTGGATGGCCGCCATCGCCAGCAGCCCGGACGACAGGGCCCTCGTCCGTGAGCGTCTGCTCGCAACGCTGACGGACCGGACAACGCCGTTGGGGAGCGTGGCCGCCAGTTTTGCCGCGCGCATCGCTGCGCACGCACCGCACGGCCAAGTCGAGGACGCGCTTGCGGCCATGTCGCACGGGAGCTCCAGGCTGCAAGCCCTCGTTGGGGAGGTGTTGCCCGTGCTCAACGACGGTACCGCCGGTGCTGAGGCCGCCGAGGTGTGCTGCGATGCGCTCTTTGGCTTATGCGCCGGCACTCTGCAGCCGCTGCTTCACGCGGCACATGCAAACGAGGACGCAGCCGTGGCCGCGCGCCTCGACGAGCTGCGAGGGCTGCTGCCACGCCACCTTGGGATTGACGCGCGCTTCTGGCTGGACACCTACGAGGCGGCGTGCGGGAGATACGACGATGAGGCGCTGCCCTACGCGCCCTCCATCGCCCTCGCGCGTCGGCTGAGCGGCTGCGCCTCGCCCGTCGCGGCTCTCCGTACTTTTGTAGAAGCATGCGCGGCGGCCGCGCGCTGCACAGAAGGAGGCATTGGAGGCGAACCGAACGATCTGGAGGCGCCCACGGGCAGCGGGCGCGGCGTCGCCGTGGGCGCGGACGAGCTCATCCCGCTGATGGCGTACGTGCTCGTGCGCGCGCGTCCCGAGCGGCTCGCATCACTCCTCGCCCTCGTAGAGGGCTACTTGATGAGTTCACATTCACAGCCCGGGCTCTTATTGGGTGTGCTCGGCTTTGGCCTCGCCACCCTTGAGGCGGCCGTGCGGCTCGTGGCCTCGCTGCGGTGGGCGAGCACGGTGGAGGTGGGCGCGGAGGCGGAGAAGGAGGAGGACGCCCACGCTCATGTTCACGCGACGTGTGCCGAGGGCGGGGCACCGAATCAGACTGTGCCCCCCATCAGACAGACCATCAGACAATTAGACCCCAATCAGACTGTGCCTGCTTCCGTGGCGGGTCGGCTGCACGGCCCGCATGCAAGGGTCGAGCTCACACAGTGCTGCCTGCCTTCCTCGCACGCGCGCTCGAGGTCGCGCGAGCCTCCAGTACCGGCCGCCGTGTCGCCTTCCAAAATCGGACTGTGTGTGGAGAGCACAGCACACTGGAGGATGGGCTGCGCGTCTTCCCAGCCAGAGGAGCAGCCTGTGAAGCCCATCACGACGGTGGTGCGCCATGCGGGCTTTCGTGGCACGCCCGAACCAGTATCGCCCAGTCCAGCATGCATCGGGATGCGCTCCATTGGGCCAGACCAACCAGTCGCACCAGTCGTGTCCAAGGTGGCCCTCGTGCGAACCAAGTCCGTCTCCTCGCGTCCCATCGCGTGGAGAAGCATGTTCTCTTCGCAGCCCAAGTCGACGATCAGCGCACCCACGAATGTGACGCATGTGACGCACGTGGGCTGGACGCCCCAACAGGGCTTTGAGTTACGCAACATTCCTGATGAGTGGAAGCAGATCTTCAAGGCGGCCGGTGTGCGGAGGAGCGACCTGATCGACCCCGAGACGGCGCGCGTGATCGTGACGCTCATCGCGGAGAATATGATCGAGGGGCGCCTTGCGAGCATGCCGCTCATCCCAGGCATTGGGCAGGCGATCGCTGGGCTTGCTGCGAGCTCTCGTCGCACGGCACCGACGGCCGGCGCCTCCACCGCAGGCACGCCGCGCACCGCTGGCGCGCCATCCGCCGCGGGCCCACCGCGCACCGCGGGCACGCCTCGCACTACGAGCGCGTCGCCGGTCCGGGTTGCACCGCCCGCCGCCGACGCGCCGCCCGCCGCCGCCGCCGATGAGGGCACTCTGACTGATATGAACGCCTTTGGCGAGCGAGTGGAGCTCGCTGAGTGGGAGCTCAAGATTGAATCTCCGGATCCCAACGGTCACTCCCTTTTTGGGCTGTCGCTGGCCAACGGGCGGTGCGGCAGGACGGTGGTCGACGCGGTGTCCGTGGGCTCGATGGCGCAGGCGATGGGCGTGCGAGCTGGCGACGTTGTAGTCTCGGTGAACGAGGTGAACGTGTGCGGATGGGGTAGGGATGGCACGAGTGTGCTCATCGAGTCGGCTGGGATCCCTGTGCGCCTCGTGCTCGCCTCTGCCTCGCCACCGGCCGCCGTCTCCTCCGGCGCGTCGCTGCCGGCCGCCGTCGTCGGCACCACAGCCATAAAAGCTACCAGCGCTGCCACCGCCGCCGGCGGGGCGGCGGCCACACCCGCCCCAGCCGTCCCAGCGGCTCCCACCCTCGCGCCACCCACGAGGGAAGCTGCACCCTGCCAAGCACGCACTGGCACTAAGGCGGTGAGTCAGCCGGAGAGTGCCGTGGCGCCGAACGCCGTGTTGGGCGCCCCGCCCGTGGAGGGCGCAGAGCCGGCTCTCTCCTTTTTTGTGGCGGTGGTCCAGTGCCCAACGTTCGCCGGACCGGGCCACTTTCTTGCCATTTCAGGACCCGATGGCAACCTGTATCAAGTGGAAGTACCTGACGGTGTCGTCCCGGGCGGATTCTTCGAGGCGGAGCTACCGGTCCTGGTGCCTGAGGTGCCGACCTCGGCGGCGGCTTCGGTGCAGCCGAAGCCCAAGCTTGACGTCTCCGCCGGGACTGCGCCTGCGGCGGACGCGGCCGACGCAGGTGACCTTTGGCGGCGCACGGTGACGCGCGTGTCCTCCTCCGGCAACCCGAAGAGCACAGAGACTTATCCGACGGTAGCAAGCACGAATCCGCAGGCAGCGGGCACCCGTGCGAAGCCAGCGGCGCCATCTCACGAAGTTGAGCAGGCTGAGGCGGAGATCGAGGCGGAGATCGAGGCAGCGGCTTGGGCGTTGGAGATCAAGGCGGCGGCAATGGCTGCCGCCGAGGCGGCAGCGGCGAACGCAAGAGCTTCATTCTCTCCTCCCCATAAGCCCCCGCCCTCGGAGCCACTGACGGCTGCGAGCCCGGTGCTGCGTGCACGGTCAGAAGCACCTCCACCGCACGCGCCGCCTCCGCCGCCCCTGCTGGCCCCGCCGATAGTCAGCAGATCACCTCCACCGCACGCGCCGCCTCCGCCGCCGCTGCTCACCCCGCCGCCGCTGCTGCCCCCGCCGATAGTCAGCACAGTACCACCTCCACCGCACGCGCCGCCTCCGCCGCCCTTGCTGGCCCCGCCGATAGTCAGCAGATCACTTCCACCGCATGCGCCGCCTCTGCCGCCCCTGCTGACCCCGCCGATAGTCCGCACAGTACCACCTCCGGCGCCGCCGCCTCCCGAGCCGTCGGCTGCGACGACACCAGTGCCCCGGCCTCGGGCAGCAACGATGCCAGCGTCTCGGACGCCGGATTTGGAAAGCCGAGGCGCGGCGCTCGCAGCCATTGCTTCAGGCAACTTCTCTCTTAAGCCAGTCTCGAGCCGCGAGCTGCCCTCGTCAGCGCCGGCCGCTGCAGATGCCTCGAGCCTCACGAAGCAGCTCGCAGCGGTGCTCGCATCGCGACGTAATGCCATGGCAGCGCGCTCGGACCAAGACGAGGAAGATGACGATGACTGGTAGCGCGCGATGGCAAAGCGCAAACTTTGGACATACTCGTACGATACGCGACGGGACATTTCGGATTGCTCTCTGTTACAGCATGACCGGACCGAGGAGATACGAGTAGCCCGCGATTGCCGGCGGGCGGGTCGGGTGGCGCGGTTCGTCCCGATTCGCCCGTCCGTAGACCCCGACAGCTGTCCCTCAGTGTCATGTCAGGGCCGGGATGTCTCACGTTCACGTGTGTCATGACAGCTGTAACGTTTAATGGTTACAGCGTATCGCGCATGTGTTGCGAACCTTCCGCTCGGCTTGCGGCATGGTTTGCGGACTCTGACCGTACCTTCATTGGCCGGGCAAGCGACGCCATGCGACGGCCGGTTCATCGAGCATAATTGCGTGAGACGAGACGATCGACAAACATCCGATCAAAGCGTACACTCCATGGTACACTCCCTCCTCGTCCATTCGTCAAGGTAACCTTACCGTTCAGCCCGGCCGCCGCCATGGACCACGTTGCACGAATGCCCCGACGTGTCGCCCGGCCGTCGCACTTCCATCAAGTCGCCCGACTTACGCACAGTCTCCGAGAGCTCTCGGTCCCTTGCGGGCAAGGGACAGGGCCAGTCTAGTCCTTTAAACCGCGCGCGGACGATCCCAGTGGACGCGTGGTCGCCAAAGAGGTGAGAGCACTCGTACGTGAGGTCTTTGGGCGTGCAGAGCGACATGGCGCCAAGCGGCTCCTTCTTTAATAAATGGGTGCCAGGGACCTTGAACCTGTGCTGAGCCAAGATCGAGCTACCCTTGAGAGGTAGCGAGCCCTGGATCGCGTGGGAGTAGCTTGACACGTAGTCAAACACAGGCGCATGCGGATTCAGAAAAAAGACGCGGCCTTCGCGTAATAGGTCGAGCACGCCTCTGGGCATCTGCGTGCCGCGAACGGCGGCTTCCCACTGCATCCACAGCATGCCATTCTCAGACTCCGGTCCAGGCACGGGGCACTTCTGGTTGTGCGGAACACCATCGTCAAAAGTGGTGGACGCCGAGCGATTCGAGTCGTAGTAGGGGTTGTGGGTGCTGAAGAAGCGGAGCAACTCGCCCGCCTCACCGAGCAACACGTGGTCACAGAGGTGGTAACGGCCAAAATAGTCCGTGAACTGGGTTTGAAAGGGCGACAACCCGAGCGGTCCCCATGCACCAGCTGGGCGCACGAGGGCGAGGAGCTTGGCTTGAGCGTCGTACAATACACTAAATGCGCGTGCAGCCGTCTCGCCCTGGAATGCTGCATCCGAACGGTGGACCAAGACGAGCCGTGCTGCCCAGCGTTGCACGGCCAGAGCAATGCCCGCATGCGCAGCTTCGCGCTGTGAATTGCGGTAGGCGTAGCCGTCACGTGGGGGCTGTTCGCTAAGAACGTGCGCAAATATGCTGTGGTTGGCCGTATCGAGGGCATCGATAAATGCGAGGTCTGATGGGGAGAGGCAGCCATCCCGTCGGCCACTGTACACCGTGTGCAGCCCGCGGCTCGTGTAGAATTTCAGCACCTCCCTCGTGAAGCGCAGTAGTGGCCCCTTCACGACCACGACCAAGTCAACTCCCATCTGCCTCTCGCGTGTCGCGCTAGCTAAACGCCATTGGGTTTCTTTTGGTTATGCTCGCGTTCCGATGTGAATGCCGTTGGTCGTGAATGTGAATTGTCCGTGTGAATTATGTGGGGTGGAGGGCGTCAACAATACGTTTTAGCCTTTACGTGTACACAGATTCTACCTCGAAACGTTGTAACAAGCGGACGCGGACGGACTCGAGCACGGTGACGGTCGCGAGCAAAGTGGACGGGGGTCGATGCGCTAAGTATAAAGTAATGCGCTCAGGGCGTCACACAAAAGTCGTCAACTCACGCGCACCCTACGCGCACCCAGAAGAATTACTTCGTAGTAGAGTAGAGTATGCAGACGCCGTTGCACCATTGCACCCCACACTCGCACAATCGGGGAGGAAGAGTATTGGAACAAGGTCTGCACAACTCGACCGGAGAGCAGTAACGCGTGATGACACGCTGATGGCCGTTTGACGACCGTTCCTGGCCATCTTCTTCGCGCATCAGTCTAAATTTTGGCTGTAGCCGAGCACGCCTCGAACCCAACCGCGCGCCTGATCGCGCAGCAACCACAGATTGTTACCGGCGACGCCATACTCGACGCCCGGATCGTTCGCCGCAACCACGGCCAGCATCCCCACTAGCGCTGCCATAAACGAAACCACGAGCAACATGCCGCTGCTGACAGCCTCCGAATGGGTGTCCTTCTGCCCCTTGGCAAGTACGGATGATTTTGCGGCTGCGTCTTGCTCAAAGAGGGACTCCGGCTTCGACTCCTCCGAGTTCGCTCTCGCCTTGGCGTCGACAAGTGGACCAGTTTCGTCACGTGCGCGTTCCGTCTCCTCCTTGGCCGCCTTATTCTTGGCTGGGTTGGCAATGCCATCAATGAACTCGGCGCTGGAGTTGAAGAGTGCCCTTGGCGCTTCCACGAATACACTCGATAGCACCTTCTGAATCTCCTTCCCAATGTCTGGCGATGAGAGCGTAGGAAGGTTTACCCCTGCGGGGCCCGGGGTGCCATCAGCAGCATCGGCTGTGCGCGTCAGCTATGCGAGCCGTCTCCGCCTCCGGCTCGACGCGAGCCCGCTCCTCCTCGGCACTCGCCCGCTCCTCGTTGGCTCGTGCGAGCTCCTCATCCGCTGCCTTCTTTTTGGCTTCGAGAAAAGCAGCCTCGTCGGCCCCTGCTTTTGTTATGGTTTTGAAGAGCGCGACCGGCGACTCGACGAACACACTCGAGAGCGTTTTCCCGATTTCCTTACCGATGTCTGGCGTCTTGGGACTCTTTGGCGACTCGGGTTCCTTGAGGTCCGACATTTCGCCGTCCACGTCTCGTTTTTTCTCTCGATTTTCAAGAAAATTCAAACACGCAACGGCCACTCAGCAGATGCATGCCCAGCGGTGCGCCAATTACAAGCACTTCTTGGTCCAAAAAACCTCTGCCTTCACACATACATTACGTACGGAGACACAACTAATCCGACCGGAGAATACAACTTTCGTAGTAACAAAGCTCAAAGAGGCCTTTCAAAGGGTAAGGGTCTAAGGGAGTCGCGCCGTCCCTGGGGCCTGGCCCGCGCTCCGCTGGCACTCATATTAAAAAGCAAGCAATTGCCTAACGTTCTCTTATCGCCCGCATACTGTACACACAGCGACGTACTCACACGGCTCACAAATATGGACATGCACTTCGGAACCCTAACCCTAACCCTAACCCTAACCAAAACCATGGCAACGACCGGACGAATGGCTCTTCGGATTTCGGTCGCCAGTTCAGAATTCTAGTCCGAGAATCATATGCAGTCTTGCATGCCTTTCCCACGCGGCCTTCCCGGCTCCCTCGTCCCCGAAGCGTAGCCGTCACAATCAGTTCAGATGATCCACACCTTCGTGAAGTTGGCCGAGTCATCGCTGACCATCATCTTCTTCATCTTGAAGAGCTCCGGTGGAATCCCATTCTCAAAAGCATCCCTGGGCAGGATGGGCATCATCATCGTGGGCACGCCATGTAGGCTCGGCCCGCGCAGCTGGCTCATCTTCATCGGCGCGGCGCGCCTCATCTCCGGACCATCGGTGGAGGTCCCCACAGCTGAGGGCAGAGCGGGCAGCAGTGAAAGCTCGTTGCCGGTCTCGGGCAGCAGAGCACCTGGCTGCAATGCAGACGCTTCCGTCAGATGCCCCTTGCTGGTCGCCGTGTCAGCGGAGCCGCTGATGTCGGCGGCGGTGATGTCGGCGACGGCAGCGGCGGCGGGTCTGATCTCGGGATCTCCCGTGGACATGCCCACCCCCGTCGCCCACGCTGGGAGAGCGGGCAGCAGTGCACCGGCCCCGGGCAGCAGTTGACCGGCCAGCAGTGCACTGGGCAGCAGTGCAGACCTGGCGGCCAGATGCTCCTGTGTAGCAGAGCTGCTGGTGTCGGCGGCGGCAGCGGCGGCGGCGGCGGCATGCTCTTCGGCGGCAGCCATCATGACCTTCGTGACCTCAGCGTCACTGAGGGGCGCTCCGCAGCGCGTGCACACATGAGACCCTGCTTGGATTTGGGCGACGGACATTTCCCAGCTCTCCCGGTTGAAGAACACGGCATACTGGCGCAGAAAGGGCATCCCCAAGATGGACATCGGCCCGGCCATCGTCATCTCGTCGAGCGCGGAGAACAACGGCACACAGCGGATGCCGTGCGTGTACTCGGGCATGTACACGTCGAACATTCCCATCTTGATCTTATCGGCCGTTGGAATATCGACCTCCATCTCACCCATGTACACCCGCGGCGGGAGCACGATGTCCTGACCGCCCACGCGCAGCTCGAGGTTGGGCAGCGCGTCGAAGTGCGGTCCCGAGCACGTCTCCTGCTTCTGCAGCGTCATGAGGCAGTCGTGCTCGGCGCAGCCGGCTTCGATCGAGTGATAGAGGGTGTCGACGACCTCTTTGGGGAACGTAAGCAGCGTCGTGCCGGAGTCGATGATCGTCGCGCACGGCATGCCCGTGCCAGCTGCGGAGGGTCCGGAGCACAGCCGCGCGCCGGGCTGGCCGGGCACACCCACGTGGTCGAGAACAGCCCCCCACACATGCTCTCCGATCGTCTCAAGGGGCTTATACTCGTTGCCCACGGCAAGCATGCTCTGCATGTCGAGCCGGCCGCCGATGCCATCGCCCGTGAGCTTCGCATCGCCCATGCAGAGCGTGAAGCTTTCGATCTTCATGTCCTGGAGGAAAGCCGTGTCCTTGAGCTCTGTCTTCTTGCGCTTGCCCAGGCCCATGATGCCGTCGTACGGCACGTACTCGAAGCCGATCAATGTCTCGTTCTGGATGAGCGCGAGGCTCACCACCTCGGGATCGTTTATGGTATCCGTCGAAGACTTTGCGCCAAAGAAGCTCACCTTCTCCATCGTGTCGCGAACGGTGATGGCACCCTGTCCATACTGCAGCAAAAACACGTTGGACTCGACCTTAATGTCGGTGGACGACTTCTCTGGCGCAAAGCGGTTGTGTGCCCGGCATGCCTCATCTCCGCAGTTTGTTGAGGTCACCGCGAGCACATATGAGCCTGTGTCGGGTACGACGGAGATGTGCTGGGGGGGACTGCCGATCCCAACGTAGGTCGTGTACACGATGCCATCATTGTTGGTGAGTGGGGTGCAGAAGTTCGGCGATAGTCCGCCTCCTTGAGACGCAACCGAGAGCTCTGAGCCGAGAGCCATGGTCTCGATCGCCGAAGTTTTAGCTGTTTTAGCTGGCTCAAGCGCGAGCGCAGCGCACAGCGCCACCAGGCACAGCGCCACCAGAACGTGCATCCCCATTTGGCTGTGTTTCTTGAGACCAAATAAGGAAATGGGAGACGTCAAATTAGTGACGAGGAAAGTTTGTTAAGCAGTGTTAACATAGGGCGCTGTGTCGTACGAACATTCCGTCGGTTGTTTCAGCACATCGCCTTGTTGTGCTCCCGAACCACGTGGCATCAGCCAACAGAAGGACCCCACGCAACAGGGGCCCACTTCGCGCATCGGAAAAACCGCGCGGAGACGAGGGCCACGCTGACCTTCACGGCCCAAGAGGGCATGGATCTCGGCAAGACCTTCACGGCCACGGTCTTCCTCGCGTGCAACTGTGCGTTCGCCTTCTTCCTCTTCAAAATTGTGCCTGTGGTGATGACGGGGCACGATCCCTCGCTTGTGCGTACGATAATCTACTCCATCCTCGGCACTGGCCTGATGCAAGTGACGATGCATTTCACGGGTCTGGGCGCGGCGCCGACGGGCAAGTTCGCGAAGGGTGCATTCGCAATTCCAGTCGGTCTCCCAGTCGGCCTCGCGTGGTGGACGATGGAGCAACCTGCCTTCCTCGTGTCCGTCGTATCACTCCTCGTCTTCTTCGACAGTGGGGAACGCTTCCATCCTGGAGTCGTCTTCGTCTGCATGTTCGCGACGCACTACTTGCAGCGCGCGTACATCTACCCGTGGCTCTCCCGGGGCCAGCCCTATCCACTGCATGCGTGGTCGATGGCCCTCCTCTTCTGCGCGGCGAACGGGACCGCGCAGGCCAATGAGCTCCTCTACGGCAGCATGCGGGACGCTCCGCTGAGCGTGCTGTATGCTCCGAACGCGATTCTCGGCTATGCGCTCTTCGCCTTTGGCATGGCGGCCAACATCCACTCGGACTACATTCTGCGTACGCTGCGCCAGCCAGGCGAGACGGCATACAAGATCCCGCGTGGTGGCCTGTTCGAGTACGTGTCGGGGGCTCACTTTGTGGGTGAGATCATCGAGTGGATTGGCTTTGCGACCGCGACGGGCTTCGTTTCGGCGCCCGCCGCCTTTGCGGCCTTCAATGTGATGGGCATCGGCACGCGAGCGATCGCAACGCATGAGTGGAGCGTTTCCTATTTCGGCGACAAGTACCCCCAGGGGCGCAAGCGCCTGATCCCGCTCGTCTGGTGAGTGTGTCAGATGACACCTTGGGCTTTTCGCGCATTTTCGGTTTATTTTGAATTTTCGTCGGGACTCCTCACTCCACCGGTACCAAAAATTTACTGGCGAGTCTTTCTTCTGCGCCTTCCACGGTCTGTGTCTCCACGGGACCGGCGGTTGTGCGTCTTGCCAAAATGGCGAATTAACGTGAACGTGGCGAGTCTTCTCCATGTTTCACGTCTCGAAGAGTCTTCACAGCCAATGGTTATAATTCGACACCCAAGACACCGGACCGGCGTACAACGGATGCGGTTACCACTAGCTCGGGACCCCTGAACACCTTTCTTCAAGTTCAAGTTCAAGTTCAAGTTCAAGTTTTCTTCACACACTCTTCACACGAGGTTTCGATGGCGGCGACAAGCCCATCAAGCCGATCGACAAGCGGAAGCACGCCGCCGGCGAGCCCTCGCCGCCGGCTCAAGGGCAGCTCCGCCTCCGCTGCAGAGAAGCCAAAGCCAATCACACCACTAGCATCAAGGCTGCCACCGCAGTCGATACGCCAGGACGAATTGCTCAGTGCCAAGCGCTCTTCACGCATCCACATAGCGATCGGCACCTGCGCGATCGGCGCCTCACTGGCCGCTGCTTCGCAAATAGTCTCTGAATGGCGGCGGAACGGGGCCTCCGAAGTTGTGGATGTCCCTGTGGTGGTGTCAGCCATCTCGTCTTCTTCGCCGTTTGACCTAACCTTTGCACAGGGCCCTTCGCTGAAGTGCGAGCAATCTGAGGCTTCAGCTGCGAGCATCGCAGCCGCTGCAAGCGCGCGCGAGCCCGTCTGCTGGCCGCGCTCGTTTGCGCGCAGTTGGCGCGCACTCCGGTGGGATATCTCAGGCCTAGGTGCGGATGTGCCCTGGCTCGTGGCGCGTGTGCAGCAGGGCTCTGAGTTTGTGCTCACCGCACCCGAGCGTGGCGGATCGGCGCCTCTGCTGCAGGGTGCACCGTCATGGGAGCCCCTGTGGCCGGAGACGCGGAACGTGAGCGTGGCCGACGTCCTCCTTACACCGCGCGACGGCGCCGCGCCCAAGTGGCGCTTCTATTACTCGGGCTCGCTGGGCGAGTCCACGACGTCCCATTGGCGCACGACGTCGCTCCTCGCCGATTTGGAGCCAGCGGAGGCGATGAAGCTGAAGGACGTGCCGCCGCTCGAGCCCGGCACGACACCGGCCGAGCCTGAGGCGGCGGGCGGAAGAGGTCGCACTCTGCCCCTCAACCGCACGTCGCTGCGCTTGTGGCTCACGAGTGCGGATGTGCTCGCACGTACGCTCCAGACAGCGCTGCCCACGCGTCCACGCGTCCACGTGTGCATCCAAGTGCTCACCACGGCGCCGTTCCTTCCGCACAGGTACGCACTATGACAAGAGTCACAACTTGCTCTGCATCCTCCGCGGGCGCAAGCGCGTGCTGCTATGGCCGCCCTCGGAGTTGCCGAGCTTGCACTTGTACCCCGCGATCCACGCCGCCCACCGCCAGTCTCAAGTGCCTCTGCATCGCCTCGAGGCTGTCCGGGCATCCGTGGAGGCGGGCGGCGTACAGGGGGCCACGCTGCCGGGCGCCGTGGGCGCCTACCCGCTTGTTGATGCGCCCGCGCTCCTCGGCTCACGTGGCGCACGTCGCGTCGATCTGGGCGTCGGAGATTTGCTCTACATCCCGCCTTATTGGGCACACGCCGTCTACTCTCCAGAGCCGTCGATCGCGCTGGCCGCCTTCTCGACCTCATGGGAGCAGGCGACGTGGCAGCGCTCGGGCTGGCTCGCCGCGCCGCTCGGCCGCTTCGCGGTCGGAGGTGTGTGCTCCAAGGCGCGCGCCGCAGCCATGGTCGCCGCGTCCCTATTGCATGCGTGCGCCGCCAAAGTACTCTCCCAATCGCCGCGAGAGTTCCTCGCCCACCTGTGGGCCTCGCGCTACGCACCACTGTACGGCGCGCTTCACGAGGGCGCCGCCGCAGGCATGGGCGCCATCGCTGACTGCCTCGGCACAGCGGCGCTAAGGGAGCTGCCTGCGCATGCACCCGAGCGTGACCCTGCCCTCCTGCGGCGCCTCACCGCGTACGCCGAGGCGGTGGCTTCGATCGTGCTCGAGCCCGATGCGGCCGTCGGAACCTCCTTTGAGGGGCGCACCTTTGAGCGCGCCGTAGCAGCCGAGCTCGTTGCGGACTTCACCGAGGAGCTCTTTGGATGGGCGTGCGGGGCCGACGGCGCGTGGCGGCTCCTGCGCATCCTTGCGACCACGTCCGAATTTGATGAGGTGCCCGGAGGCCTCTCCCTTGAGATGAGATTATAATGTCGTTCAGATCAAATTCCTCGGCTCTGCTTATACTTACAAACGCGGACCCCGCTCTAAATTCTCGCATCAAAGCAACTCATCGGCTCGCACTAAACATGATCGGCACGATTCTTGCCGGCCGCGTAACGTCAGGGTCTGGCATAGACAACATGATGCTGCGACGCGATGACATCGTCATCTGTGGTCGCACCCCACGCCAATGGTCCAGCCGCGTCTCAAAGGCTGCAAGGTCGCCGCGGCACACCGCTGACTCCATCTCCGCTGCAGCCTCAGCGCGCAGCAGCTGCTTCTGCATCATCTCCAGCTTAACCACTCCGCCCTTGGGATGAAGCAGAGGATCGCCGCCCACGGGCGCAGCCGGACGCCCTCTCGCACTGTTCAGAGGGCTGGTGAGCATGAAGCAACGAGACGGTCGTCCGCTCACCGTCCGCCTCCGGGTATCGATAACCTCTGCCGACACACGGCCGACACAGAGGAGGTCCCACCATTCACAGAACATCTGAAGAGGAGGAGACGAACATGTAAATTGATAAATGCGCATCGCGCGTCACTGAACGGTACCGGTAAACTTGCGTAAACTTCACAAAAAGAGTCGAAAGTTGCTTCGTGCAGCAAGAGAGAGGAGTGGAACCGACCTGAGGTAACCAGCGCCATGCCCGTCTGCTGCGTCGGAATTGGCTCGCTCGGCTCGCTGAAGGACGCCCGCAAAGAAGCAACAAGTGCGCTGAAGAAGATGCAGGAATTCGAGAAGAAGCGCCACGATCAGCATAAGAAGCTGCGCGACCTGCTCTCGAAACATATCAGCACGGTGAGCTCGCTCTTTGAGGTCATGGACGTGGACCGCAATGGGATGATCTCCCTGTGTGAGTTCCGTGACTGCATGGCAACGCTCGGCGATGGCTTTCGCTTCCCGACGCACATTTATGATGAGTTGTTTGCAGAGTTCGACAGCGACGGCTCGGGAGAGATCTCGTACAAGGAGTACTTCAGCTACGTGCTTAGAGACAGCCTTCGCCGCAAAGCGACGAGTTTCCGCAACTTCTTCATGCAGGCCGACGCGTCAGGTGACGGCACGATCGACAAGCACGAGTTTCGGCGGGCGGTCGTGGCGCTGCACGGTGGCGGCAGCGGTAACGACAGCACGAGTCACGAAATGGAGCTGCTCGCGCACTCGAACGAGATCGACGACGTCTTCGATGCAATGGATGTCGACGGCTCGGGCACGCTCACGCTGCACGAGCTGCATAAGAACCTGCGCTGCGGAGTGGGCATGGGCAAATTTACGCGTCGACGGAAGAGCGGCGCCGACTCGCCCGACACCGTCGTCAAGCGCACGAAGTCGAGCTCGCGCCTGCGCGGCGCGCTCTCGAAGCAGTACCTGATGTCGCCGTGGAACGCCACCAACGCGGCATTCTTCGAAAACTCGCTCGACCATCAGCCCGCATACGTCGAGCGGACGGCGGTTGCGCGTGCGGCCTACGATCTCGTTGTCGACGAGCGCTTCGACAAGCACTTGAACTCGGGCGCGCGACTTCAGCTGGCTAAGGAGGGTGCAAGGTATCTGCCCTTGGAGCAACTGCACTCGACGGCAAAGTACGAGACGCACTCGCCTGCGTTCCTCCGGCAGCTCCACTCCTCATACCGCTCCACGCAGCCCTACCGCTCCTCGCGACTCGAGCCATCCACGGCGTCGCCGTCGAGTCGCAAGCCACTCTCGCCCTCGGGTGACTCGCCGCCGCGGCCATTCTCCACCTTATCGCCACGCCCCCTCTCCGGGAGCCCTACTCCGGGAACCTTTGGGAACCTCCCGCCCAATGCCGTTCTCCACCCGCTCGCCGCCCTCCCGCTCACTCCCTCGCCGCCACGTCGACCTTTGCCACCGCTTTACAGCCTGCCATTCACACACGGCGCCAGCGGCGCACCGCTCGTATCACTCTCTGGCTCGCCGCCCTCCTCGCCGATGCAACCCCGTGGGCTCTCGAGTCCAGGGTCCCCCATGCGGCCAGAGCGCTCCTTTGCGCACCTGCAGCCGCTGCCAAGCTTCTCGCCGGTGGCACCAAATGCGCCCCCGTCCCCCTGGAGGCAGCCGCTGGCTCATTCGCCTAAACAAACGATGGTGAGATTCTACGACAGCCAGACGATGGACAAATTCTACGACGTGCATCCGCCCCACGCTCCGGGCACTGCCGAGAGGCCCGCGATGACGTAAGGCCTATGGTAAGCGTAATGCCCCGTAACGCCGTTTAAGGCCTTGGTGGCCGCGCGATAGCCGCGATGCGTCAGGGTTAGAGTGGCTGCCGATGGCAGCAGCGGGGCACACATGCCATGAGATGCACACACACACGCACCACGCGAATGGGTCTATGAGCAAAGCGAGAGAGGGGTTTCTAGAGCGGGCGTGGGGGAGTCCCCACGCGCACGCCTTGCCGGCCGCCGATGCTGAAGTGCGAGATGAAGTGCGAGACGCTGCGAAAACGGCGGTTCGGCTTGATTCGTATCCGCGAGAGCTAGCCGAGCGGGGGGGTACCCGGGGGGGGATGAGCATGCTGTGAATGCTCTAGGCCGGTAAGGCACCGAGAAGCGCTCAAGCGCATAAGCCGAGCCCGTCGCCCGCGTTCGAATCCAGCGGACATTGCGAATCATTGCCAGCGGAGCGCTCCCAGTGGTTACATCCGTCCGCGCGTCCGGCGCGAACACGCGAGGCGAGAGACCGACCTCACTAGCATAATTGAGTGACCCGAGAGAGCAAGTTCTCACATCTCAGTACTTGTGTTGACCGAGGGGTGCGGCGGAGCCGTCCTTACGGTGCAAGCAAGCAAGCAAGCTACTTAGTCGAAACAACACAAGTACCTAAAAGTGCTTGCTTGCTTGCTTGCTTACGGTGTGAGTGCCGGTCCGGTGTCTTGGGTGTCGAATTCTAAACATTGGCTGTGAGTGAGCGCGGGTGGACCGCGACGAAACTGACTAAAACCGCGTCTGATGTTGAACGACGACATGGGACACGACGCCGGCTTCGCCTCGGCGCGGCACGCCGTGCTCATAGGTCTCGACGGCCTCTCAGTGCGGGCGCTCCACCGTGCCATAAATGCAGGTCTTGCACCCAACCTCAAGGCGCTGCGAGAACGCGGCGCCTACACGGACGATGCACGCTGCACAATGCCATCCATATCGCTTCCCAATTGGGCGTCCACCCTGTTCTCAGCACCGCCCGAGTTTCACGGGGTGCACACGGCCGCCCTGGATGACGACGTGCGACCTGCCACGTTCGACCGCGGTGCAGTTTGGCCTAACATGTTCACCGCGGCTCGTGCGCAACGCCCTGGCCTATCCACCGGAGCCTTCTACTCATGGCCACCTCTGGCGCAGCTGCTGCCGCCCCGATCGCTCAACGCCTCCACGCTGCACGCTTGCAAGGGCTGTGACGAATGCCTCGTGGTCGAGGCGCGGCTCGTCTCCAGCTTCGCCAACGGGCTGCGCCGCTCCCGATACGCACTCTCGTGGCTGTACATAGACATGCTTGATGAGTGCGGGCACGCCCGCGGAGGCGACTCTGCGGGTTACCTGCAGCTGGTGCAGACAGCGGACGCATGGGTGGGCCGAGTACTTGAGGCGCTGCAGGTGGCGGGCATGTCCGACAAGACCACGCTGATCGTGATGAGTGATCACGGACGTGAGGTGGCGACAGGAAGGGAGCACGGTGGCTTCACGACGGAGGAGCTCGCTGTGCAATGGCTGCTCGTGGGTCCGGGCGTTCGACCGGGGCACCGCATCACGTGGCCCGTCTCCATCATGGACAGTGCCCCCACGCTCCTGCACGCGCTCGGCCTGGGCGCGCCCGTTGAGTTCACAGGTCGAGCTGTGAAGGAGGCGTTCATCGGGAGTGATGTCCCTCGAGTAGGTGGTCAGCGCGCAGCCGCCGGCTGGCATGCGCCTAACGCGTCGACGAGCGAGCTGATGCCCATCTCGGCGCGGCGCCGTGGCGGTGGCTCGTCGGTGCACCGCGCCCACTCCTGGCTGAGTGGGTGGCACTTGCCCTCCTTGGCTGTAGGTGGTTTGCTAGGTGTTGGCGTCGCAGTGGGAGCTGCCAGCGCCGCGATGGCGATGGGCTGGTGGCCGCCACGCGGAAGGATCCCGGCACGCCCTGCGTCGCAGTTTTTCGACCTGGCCGGAGCGCACCCCGCCGCCGATCGTCTGCGAGCGGCCGCTGGGGAGCCGGACTACGAGTATCAGGGGCTGCTCCGCTGCAGCCCATGAGATGCTGCAGAGTCGCCGAGTTGCTTTTTTGGCCGGAGGCCCGAGGGGGCAAAGGAGCGGTGACCATTCCACGTACAAATTGACGGCACCCGATCAACACCCGACGTCATTGTTGCATTGCATTGTTTGTGTGGACTGTAGTCTTTGTGACGCGACCGTGCGAGCGAAAATACTGCTGAGGCTCTGTGCACTCCGGACTCACCGTGGCGTTCAGTTCCACAGTTTAACATTATACGATAACAGAACGGAACCACTGGGGTCTGGTCGTTGGTGATGGGATTCAAACCAGGGTCCGGTCGAGACATAGCCAACACGCTGTGGCGATAACGTCTGGGTAAAACGCCATGCGCATACAGTACATGTGTACATGTGTACATGTACCCGGTAACGCCGGCCTCGGGCTAAGACGGCCTTGCCCCTGCAATTGAGCAAGCAATTGAGGTACCGGTAATGAGCGTCGCGACGCGTCGACGCACAAAGAGATCGCAAGAGTTCGTAACTCCACTGTAACTCCCCACAGATCGAGATGAGCGCCGTATTGGCCACCCGCGCGAAGGCCACACCTCCGTCCATAGCGACAGAGGCCCTCGTGCTTGGGGGTCCGGAGTGTTTGCGCCGCCGCGTTGTGTTGAACAGCAGGCACAAGGGTGCTCGCCCACGCCTCTCACATCATCATAGCGGCGGCGGCAACTACCCATGCTGGCGGTGGGTAGTTGCCAAGGCATGGTGCTGCCCGTTGGAGTGCAGGGCACCGTGTATCTTGATACTCATTTGAGAGAACCGGAGGAGAAGGGCTACGCAGCGGCTGGCCTGCTGGCGTTCCGGAGGAGCACCGGGGGCGTCGAGGTGCTCCTCGGCCGGCAGTCGCTGCGCCAGGGCCGAGGGCGCGCAGGCACGTGGTCCTTCATCGGTGGCAAACGTGATAAGGACGAGACAAGTTCCATCGGCACGGCTGCACGCGAGGCGTACGAGGAGAGCATGGGTCATGTGAGCGTGGAGTGGCTGACGGTCTTGATGGCTCAGAAACCAGCCGTGCTCTGGCAGCCGGTGGGGTCGTACGCCATCTACCTGGCCGAGGTTGAGCAGCCAGGCGATGCGGCCGTGCGCGGCATTAGCGACGTCCTCGCTCGGCTCCCGACGGGCGAGCCGCTACCGCTTCGTCGCTCCATACCAACGCAAGAGGATGGGAACTTGACCGTCGACGGCGCCCAGTACGACGCTCGAGCTGCCACCCTCGCTGTGGGCCGCTCGGTGCTCGACGAGCACGGTGGTGGGCCGCTGCTGCTCTCGCGCTTCGCGAACATGCTCTACGAGCGCCTGCCCACAAGCCGCGAGGTGCTCAAAAAGTCGGGCGGCGCGGCGGCATGGTGCGAGGCGCCCTCCATCATGCCGATTGCGTCTGAGAAGCACTGATGACCCTCTGATTCCGTCTCTCATCAGGTGCGAGGAGCAGGGGATCCACATGGCGAGTGGCAGTCCTGATGAGAGCCGCGCGGAGACCATTTGGCTCGCGAAGGCGGACGCGCTTGAGGTGGATGCGCTCATGTGGCTGCCCTGGATGCTGCTCCAGTCGCGGCGCAACTACGAGGATCCCATCCCATTGCGTAACCGGCTCGACGTACGGATTCATCCGTACTTTGCTCGGTGGGTGCTGCGCAGTCGCGGCGTTGAGAAGATCGTCGCAGGCGACCTTGTGCGCCGCCACTTCGATCGGGTGAATGGGATCGAGTGCAGCGACCTCTCGGTGGGTAGTGGAGGGCTGGCGCGGGTCATCACGCCTTTCATGAAGCCGCCAGCCAAGGTGCGTGACAACGGACGAGCGATGTGAACGGTTGGCCGCGGCAGAGACACCGTGGCCCACTGCCTGGAGAGCCCGCCGAGCATGCAGCCGAGAGACGCACACGCGGCGGGACCCCGGACCGGGGTGACTCGTGACTCCGGCGTGCCACTGCCGTGCTTTCGACTCACCGACTTCGTCGCCCAGCCTGGCAGCAACGCCCTCCAGCCTCCTCGCTCCTAACACGTCCCGTCCGACAGTGCCAAGCCGCCGTATTCAATATTCATATATTCGATGTTGCGTTGCTTCCAATGCACGTTGCACCGGTCTTAAACTTCTCAATTTTGACGATTTTAACAGGTTCCTCTGTCACCTCACGTCCGGCCGCTTCAAGAAAAACCCACAGCGTGCAGTAACAGCTACAGCTGAAGGTTGTAGCCTCCTAGCCTGTATGAGTACCCGCCCGGCACAGCTCACTCCTCTGCCTCTCGTGAAGTCATGCTCGGAGCGCTGACAAGCTGCGGCAGGAAGCAAATCGCGCGGCCCATAGCTCGAGTGCTCGCACTGGCGTCAGGGCACGTGGGGATGGCGAGCGCGAGAGGACTGTCCTCTGCCATCCCAAGGACCGTGCGCGAGTACTGTGCGTAGAAGACACGCCGATCGCTGTGGCTGGTATTGGGCTGCGAGCGGTGCCACACGCGCGACGAGAAGGCAACCGCATCGCCCGCGCGCAAGCCGCTTGTCGTCACGAGATGCGCCGTATGGGACTCAAGCCACGCCTCTGTCGCCTCGTCGGCTACCTGGTACCACGGCGTCTGAGGGGGCTGGGGAGCATCAAGAGGCAAGAGCAGTAAGGGCCCGTTCTCGTCCTGTATGTCGTCAAGCGCGACCCATAGCGAGAGGTACTCGTGCTCATCGCAGCGCTCGGGGGCAGCCAGCGAGAAGAGCGCCTCAAGTTGGTGTGCAGCGTCCGTGTGCCAACGAAATGGACCCCCAAGCTTAGCGGGCTTGTTGATGAAGTGCTCGTTGAAGAGGCGTGGCGGTGCACCTCCGAGCAGGGCGATGGCGGCGGCGGCCAGCGTGCTGAAGAGCAGCGTGTCCAGACATTTTCGATCCGCCTCCTCTGAAGCTCGCAGCTCGAGGTACGCTGCTGAGTTGCTGCGGGCCAAGTGCGCCTCCGGAGGGTAATTCTCCTCGGGCAGCGCCTCGAGCACGCAATCCGCCTCGCAGAGCTCTGCGAGGCTGATGGCCTTGCGACGATCATCGCACTGGCGGCGCAGCAGCTGTAGCTGCGACGCGGAGAGCAGGGACTGGAAGGCGCAGAAGCCGCGGGTGGAGAAGGTGTCCGCCATTTCACACCAATTCTTGAGCTCCAACACGTAAACCACCAACACGTAAACAGCAACAAATGACTTTCGAAATGAGACACATGCAGAAGGAGAGCTGAGTGATGCAAAAATTCACACCCGTACAGGACCTTTTCAACTGTGAGTGGCATGGAGTTGCTGTCCGCTGTAGAGGCTACGGAGGCTAGTGCACTGCCCAACCTGTACAAGGCGGCAGAGAAGGCATTCAAAGCATACAAAGACGGTCGGCAGACGGACCCACAGCTCATGGATCGCGTCCTCGATTTCGATAGTGCTGAAGCCGCAGGTGCCACCGTGGAAGAAGTGGCCATAGGCGCGCCTGAGTGGCTACGTTCTGCACGCATCTATTCGATACGCGGAGTGGACGGCTTTCGCTTCATACGATGCCCCTTTGACCACGAGCACCAACTACGTCTCGTCCGTAGATCACTGCGCGAATGGATCGAGCCGCCCGCGGCAACTAATCTTGTCATCCACGAAAAGGGCCCACATGACAACCTATGGGAGCGCCATCATCGAGCGCCGGATGGCTCACTGCTCTCGCGCCTGACCTGGGCGACCCTCGGATACCAGTACCAGTGGACGCAGCGCGCGTACGTGCCCGAGGTGCGCTGCCCATTCCCACGCGATTTGGAGCGCCTAAGTGCTGATCTGGCTGCTGCGTGCGGCTGGGAGCTGCGGCCGGAGGCTGCGATCGTCAACTTGTACGGACCGAGCTCGACCATGGGTGGCCACCTGGACGATGCTGAACCTTGCCAGTCGGCACCTATTGTCTCCATCTCCCTCGGCCTCGAGGCCATCTATCTGCTCGGTGGCTCGACGAAGGCTGTGGAGCCTATTCCAATTCTCGTGCGCTCCGGTGACGTGATCTTGCAAGGAGGCGAGTCGCGCCGCTTCGTGCACGGGGTGCCACGCGTGCTCGCCGGCTCACTCGCGCCTGAGCTGCACCCGAGTCGCGTGCCGAGCGATCCCGAGCTCGCGTTGGTCTCCGAATGGCTCTTGGAACATCGGGTCAACATCAACGTGCGCCAAGTTTGGGAGGAGGTTTGGGAAGGTCGTCCGGGCGATCAGGGCGTCGACACACCGGAAGAGATACCCGGCGAGGAGCCGAATCGGAAGCGCAGCAAACTTTCATCAGAAGCAGATGAAGTCCCAGGAGAAAACGGCGCGTCATGACGGTCCTGCATGCAGTGAGCTGCGCGTTTACGTTATTCGGTGCTGGACTGCCGGTCTGCTGAATCGAATGGAGGTCGAAGCTCGAAGACCAGCTCGAACGGAATTCACTGCGCGCCCTTGTATATAGTCGACTTGTTTAAATGCACTCTCGGTGATTCACACAAAAGAATTCAGCTACGGCTGTTGTACACACACACAAAATCTCCCTGAGTGTCTGATTCGCACATAAGTCATAACTAAGCGCCGCCTCGCTCAACTACCCTCGTCCCCGTACACTACTACTAGTCGACTACCCTCCAAGTGCGGCCGGTGGCGGCGCTGTTGTTGAACCTTGTGATGGCTCCTGTCGGATAAGATGCGACCCAGAGCGTGCCATCCTCCGCAAAGGCCAGTCCGCTTGGGTTGCGGATGGGGGCGTTTGGGTCTCCGAGCTTCCTCTGTTGCTCCATCGGAGCGCCCGCGGCGACGCCAATGAACTGGCCGAGAGGAGAGAAGCGGAGGACCTTGTGGTCCTTGTACGAGCTGACGAAAATGTGGCCACTTGCACGATCGCACGTGATGCCTACCGGTCCGTTGACGAAACCCTTGCCGTACGAGCTCACGATCTGGCCGTTCGTGCCGTTGAACTTGAAGATGGCATTCGAGTAGTAGGCCGTGACATGAACATCGCCGAGCAGGTCGAATGTCAAGTCCTCGGCGCCGCGCAAGGAGGGCCCGGGCGTCTTGGTGCTCGCGAAGGCGACCGATGTGCCCGCAGACGCGCCAAATTTGCCCAGGTACGCACCAGATTCTGGGTCAAACATAGAGAGGTGGGGCAGTAGGAAAGAGGCCACGTACAGGACGCCATCGGGACCGATGGCAATGCCTTCGGGGCAGTCGAGCGTCTCATCGGAGCCTATGCGCCCGAGCAGCTCACCACTGGTCGCGTTCACGCGCAGCACGAGGTCGTTGGTGAACGATGCAATGAAGAGCGCACCCCTGTGCAGCGCCATGCCCACCGGCCCGTCAAGCTCCTTCCCGGATGCGAACACCTTGTATTGGGCGCGTTTGCCCGTCATCCAACGAAGCCGCACGACATGATTGAGCGTGAACGACGCCACGAAGAGCTCATCGAGGCCAGAATGCAAGATTGAATATGGGTTCCGGAGCACAGTGCTGGATGCACCGTCGATATACTCCATCTGCTGCGAGCTGAAATGTGGTTTGGCGAGCTGCTCGTAGAAGAGCTGCTCGCTCGCCAGGAAATCGGGCGTCACAATGCCCGTTGCGGGGTCCACGACCACAGGGCCCGCGGCCAAGCCCATGAAGAACAAGAGGTGGAAAGGCAATCGCGACATTTTAGGGTTCGTTCGTTCGTTCGTTTCAGGGCCCTCTCGGCCAGACACACACCCACAAGCCCCGAAAAGGCGTGCGTGGGAGGCGCTCACACAGACACACTTTACACACGTTGACGGGAGCCTCTCTGATCAAGTGCGGGCTCAGGGGGCTCAGCCGTCGGGGGCCCCCTTTTGGAGGGCCCCCTGGCATCGTCGGTCCCGGCGCTAGGCCGGGCCGACTCTGTACTGCGTACCGCGCGCCGCGCGCGCACCATCGCTGGTTCCCCCGTCTGCCCTCGTTTCGGCACCTCCTTTCCGAACTGCGCTGGCGGAGTCCGCTCACCCCCCCTCCGCGCTCTCTTGGTGGCCCTCTCTTCATGGCTCGTGCGTTCGCACGAGGCGCACCAGTCGGCGTCACAGGTTTCGCAGCTGTACCTCCACACGCCTTCGTGAATGCGGCGTCCGCATTCCCCGTCGCACTTCAGCCCATCTCCGCTCGGGGGCCCTCTCCTCGCGAAGGTCAGGGTATGGCCCGCTGTGCACGTCGGTGGGGGGAACCCGTCGCGCTCCCTCGTCCCTTCCCCCGTGCACGGTATGCAGATGTCGACGTCGCACTCCGTGCCGCAGCAGCTGATTCGTTCCTCGCCTCTGGGGATGACCCGTTGGCACGGTCCGTTACACCGTATCGAGTCGGCGGTGTCGGCGCCGCTCGACCGATGGAGGAAATGGCCCATGGTGCACTTTGGGCGTTCGCACCGGCGTGTCAGTGGGTCTGCCGAGGCAGTGGGTCTCGTCTCCCCGTCCTGTGTTTCCGGCCTCTGGGAGACTTTTTTGGCGGCGTGGATGGCGGCGTTCGTGGTTGCGTGTGAGGCTCGTTTGCTTCGTCCCACTGCAGCCGACTGGGCTGCGTTGGCGGCGTCGGCAACTTTCGCCTGTGTGGCTTTGTCGTCGTTCCTCGCCGTGCGTGCCTCCGCGCGGTTACGCTTGCCCGCAGCCCTCGCGTCCCGCTTCCGGTTGCAAGCATCCCGCCTGTCAGCGCGCACTTGCTCCTTGGCGTCGCTCTCCGTTTTGGCTGCCTCGTCCACCCGTCTGGTGAGGTCCGGATCGTAGCCGGCGTGGCGTAGCCACACCCGCCGTGCGCGCGCTCGGCGCTCGGCCTCCCTATCGGCTGCGGAGCCCTGTCCCCCGGGGTTCGGGGGGGCGGCCGCGTTAGCCGGTTGGGTGACGAGGGCGACCCACTTCGCGAAGCAAGGTGCGACCGCCCTTTGGGTGATGAGGGTGGACCACTCATCGTACGCCGCGTTGCCGCATCGGGTCTCATCCGGCGTCGGGGTGAAAAAGGAGCCGGCACCGCCTTTCTGGACTTGGCGCGCTTGTTTGTGCTGTCGTAGGGCGTTCGGTCCCGCCGCCGCTGCCCATGTGCGCAGGGCTCTGAAGCACGTCCTCACCTGGCCGGCCCCCTCGTGTACCTCCCTCCACCCTCTCGTCGCCATCCACTTTGTTCGTGTCGACGTCCACTTGGCACGGCCTTCGGTTTGGAGCCACCGAACTTGTACGGTGGGTCGGTCCGGCCCCGAGCGGGCCGTCTGCGCTGTCCTACCCGCTGTGCGGATGATCTCGCCAATCCACTTGAGAAACCCTTTCCCGTAGCCTTTTGCAAGCTTGGACTCGCCATCACGGCATTCGGGCGCGACCCCGTTGGGTAAGCCGAGCATGAACCGCAGGGCGGCCATTCTCTGATCGGGTCGTAGCTGGTTCCCTGCGCCCGAAAGGGCGGCCAGCGCCCATTGCGCTTCCCTGCCGAATTGTTCGAGCTTGTTCGAGAGCCATTCGGCCGCCTTGAGTCGGAGCTCGGTGAGCCGCACGTCTGCGCACTCCGTGAGCACGTGCCATCTGGTCTGGGCCGGGCCATTCATGTTCCAGAGCCCCTCAACCGTGCACTCGCCGCACGCAAAACCTGAGCACCCTGGGCACGGAGCGTGGTTCTGCGCCCATCGGTCAAAGGATCCGCGCCGGCTCCGCCTCTCCATTCGTGCCCATGCCTGATCCTTATCCACCGGCGGCGGGGGCTTGTCTGGGTCATCTTCTCGTCGATCTCCGTTGAGCCCACCCCGATTGGCACGGCAGTCGGCCAGCGCGTCATAGGTCGCCTCGGTCATTACCCTACCTTTCACGGGGGAGTTCCGAAAGGGCTCCCACGTGAACTTGTTGGGGAGGAGGGTGTAGACTACGGCCCCCAGGAGGTGATTCACCACCGCCGCGTTGCACCAGTCGAGCCCGGCGCGACCAATGCTTCGCTTCACCCCCTTGAAGGTGCAGAGCGCGTGCCTGGAAGGCATGATGTCGAGGTGGAGGTAGCTCTTGGCGCCGCCCTCGCGCATCTTATCCGCGATGACATCGGCAGCCTCGTTCGGGATGATGCCCTTGTGGGAGCGCACGTGGACGTAGATGACAGCTCGGTGCCGTTGCTCGAGGCGGTCAAGGTTGTCGAGCTCCTTGCTGCGGTAGCACGCCCTCATCCCTGCGTCGGTGCGAGCCTCATAAGCTTGGCCCGCTTGAGCTCCGCTGAGGCAATCGGTGATAAAGACTGTGACGGTGTCGGCGGTGGCCGCGAGATGGTCGTGAAACGCCGCAAGTTCCGCCTCGTACGAGTGTCGTTCAAAGTTGTCGAATTGGATGTCGAGCTCGCCGCCAATTTCAGTCGCCTTTGCGTTGAGCTTGTCGAGGACGATACAGGCCCGTCCGATCCGCATCTGCTCGTCCGGCCCCGTTCGGCCCTTGCTGCCGTCGGAGGCGACGAAATGCGTGACCGGGTACTCGGCCTCAATGCGAAGAAGTTGGGCGAATACAAATCTGCACTCTTTCGCGTTGGCCTTCTTTTCCTTGCACAGCTTTTGACACTCCCACCAAAACCTTGCGGCCAGGGGGACGTGCTGTGCTAGCGGGTTGCCCTGCACTGCGCCATCTGCGTCGATCTTGTACTCCTTCGTGACCTTCTCGAGCCACTCTTGTCCCCTGCCCCGCCACTCAACGTGGTGCCCTCCTTGCACCCGCGTGCGCCACACTCGTTGCTCCGGTTCAGGCTGGCCGTCATAGGAGTAGACGGCTCTCCTTCGGCGCCCGTCAAGATCCAGTTGATCAGCGCCTGCCAAATGTTGATCGACACAGGCTGCGGGGGTCGATGTTCCCGCCATCGCCGCCATAGCGAGCTCGAGCGCAGCGCGGGCGTCGCCATTTCGGGGGTTGGCGCCGCGAGAGAGGAGAGGTTGCTCGACCTGCACGACGGGCGCCGGGATGCGCTGGGGTTTGGTCGTCCGTCTTCCGGTCTCTTCGGCTGTCGCTAGCGACTTGACGGCGACCGTTTGCCTATACCCCAGCACGGCCGAGCACGTCTCCGTGAGGGCTCTAGCTGCACTCTCCGCCCGCCACCTCGCTCCAAGCCTGATGCGCACCCCGTCGTGTTGTAGGCTGATGATCTCCCCTCCCGTCACCCTCGCCCATTCTGTCTTTGCAGCCCTCGAGGCGCCCTCGTAGTCCTGAAGGACAAAAGATTTCGCCGTGAGTACGTGGCGGCGCGCTCCGTCGCCCATGTGCCGGTTGGTGTTGGTCACAAACTCGACCAGCGCCGGTCGCCGCCTTTCCAGCCACGTGGCCCCCGCATCTGCCTCCGCCGCGAACCTGGCAACGTTGAAGGTACGTTGTTCGGGTAGGTCGAGCTGAAGGTTCGTGTCGGCCACCGCCCCTGTTCGGTAGGCGTCACCGAGCTTGACCGCCCACGTTGTGACCGAACCGCCATTGTCGAGGGCGTTGAGGAGTGTCTTGGCGTGAGCCAGCCTCTCCTCTGAATCCATCTTATCGTGCCTGATAAGATGGTCGCCTACCGCGCGGCGGACCGCCTTGGGGTAAGTTACGAACGTCGTCATCTGGGCCCCGGCTTGTCCAAAGAGTGCCAGTTGGGCCGTCGGGTAACAGGCCTGGTCGTCTCCTTCGTAGCTGATGTCTTCCCACGCCGCCGTGCGGACCAGTCTCGCACTCTGGAAGGGGTCCGGTCCGTCCACAAACTCTCGTGAGTACCTGACGAAGCCCGCCGCTACTATGCGAGCGCCACGCCGAGAGTGGCGGTAGTGAGCTTCGACGCGGGCTGTCGCCGCGTTCTCTCCGTCCGGTGCAGCCTTCGCTAAGAGCTCTGCGATTTCCCCGCCGACGGTGCGCCCCGGGTACTTGCCGGGTTGGGCTGCATCGGTCGAGTTTGCAACCTTCTCCAGAGCGGCGGTGTCGACGAGGCTCTGCAGTGTGGTGGTGATGGGGCCCCTCATGGACGCCGTCCATCTGCCCCACAGGATCAGGCGTGAGGCGCGTCCACGTGTCGCGTGCCACGCTGCTTGGACTGCTCGTCTCGCAGCCGCTCGCCGTGGGTGCCTCACCGTGGGCCCCCGGTCCCATCGACCCTGTTCTCGCTCTAGCCTGTCCCGTACAGCGACGAAGGCCCTGTGAACTTCTTGGTCGTGAGGGGGTCTGTCCGGGTGCAGCGCAATGGCAAGGACTCCAAAGGGGTCGGTTGCTCGTATGACTCGGCACGTCTCGTCTGTCTCCAGTGGGGGGGTGAGTGCCTCGCGCCGCAGTTGGGCACAGGAGAGGGGAGGGGCTGAAGGGTCGATAGGCAGCTCCTCCTCGAGCTGCCATGCCTCGAGGCGTCTAGCCCCCGTCACCGTCGGCTGGGCTCCGGGGAGCTCGTCACCGTCTACCGTCGATGCCTCTTTTTTGCCCGCGATCGCCTCGAGGAACTGTCGAGCCTTCTCCAGATTGATTCCTATGTCCATACGCGCGCGTAGATCCTCCTCGCACCGTGCCTCGTCTGCACGTGTCGCGTCGCGCGCGCAGCGGTTGCGGCGGATGAGCTCAAGGAGTTCGTCGTGCTCATCCTCGTCCGCAGCGCTGGGAACTGGTGGTGCGGTGCGCGCTTGGGCTGGGGCTACTTGGGCTGTGTTAGGAGGCCGGGGTCGAGCAGCAGCTGCAGCCCGAGTTCGCATCTTAGCCGGGCGCTGGGGGCTCACGCCTACCGGCTCCGTTTGGATAAGGGCCTGTTGGGGCCTCCTCTCCGCTGGCTCCTGGTTCGCCGGTTGGTCTCGGTGGTGCCTTTCCCACACGTCCCATTGGAGCCCGAGTACCTTCGCCTCTTCGATGCTCCTCGCATTCTCGCCGGTGAGATCGAGTGCCGATCCCATCGTGACCGCGTGTCGCGCACGTTCGCTGGTGGTCCAGAAGCAGCTGTGGACTGCAGAGCTCTGAGTCTGGGCGCGGATCACCTCCTCGAGCTCGGGATACCTCTGGAGCATGCAGTAGACGAGGAAAGGGGTGAGCGTGTACGCCATCAGCAGCGCTTCACCACGTTCGTCATTAACCGCAAATTTGATGAACACGGGCACGGGCAGCCAGTGAGCAACCCGGGCGCGAAGGCTCGTTCTCTTTGCCGTTGGTCCTGGCTCTGGTTGGGTCGCGCCGCTCCTCTTGCGCCGTACCGGCTGGTTGCTGGCGTTATCGCGCGCCTCCCTCACCGTGGCCTTGTCCTCGCCGTTGGCGCTATTCTTCTCCTCGGCGGAGGATAACTCGCCTTCATTGTCGTCGGCGTGCGCCTTATCCAGTGGCGGCTCTATGTCCACTCCTAAGTGGGCGGCGAGCTGATGCCCTCCATCTCCGCTCCTGATGGCGCTCTCAGCTTCGCGTGCGCACTGCCTCTGGTGGGAGCCAAAGTCCTTCGGGACGTACGCCGGTGACCATCCCTCCGCCGCGTCAATCAGAGACCACCCTCCACGGCCCGGAACGGCTTCGGCGTTGATGGCGGCGAGGGCGGCGAGGAGCGCCTCGTGCTCCTTTCGCGCCGGCCGAACCCCGTGCTCAATGGCTCGCGGGTTGCGCTGCGACAGCTCTTCGAACGTTAGTAGTCGAAGTTCCACAGGATGGCATAAGTTGGCGAGCTCGGCAATGCCCGCTCTGGCTAGCGCGCGGCAGAAACGCAACCCTCGTAGGCGGAGCCTGTCCGCCATCGCCCCTCTCCACAGGCCGATCCATAAGGCGGGGTACCCTGGCCATCTCTCTTCTCGGAGGGGCGACCATGCCTCAAAATGGATATCCCGAATTGACATTTGCCCATGGTTGAGTTGGAGGAGCAGCCACAGGGGCCGTTCGATTGGGCAGTTGAGGTCGAGTTCGTGTACAAGGGCGCTCATATCGGCTTCGCATGGCTTCTCTCGAATTCCAAAGAGCCACAAAACCCTCGCCACCCCGAGATGTGCGGCGATTGTGGCTGGGGTCCGTTGGGGCGAGGCGAGGCCGTTGGCGAGTGTCGCCAGCCCCGCGGCCATCATCGCCGGCCACGGGTGAGGAACCCCGTATCCCGTCACATAGGCCGCTTCGCCTGCCCTTTCCTTGATATGCGCCGAGAGGTCATCGTTGGCGGCTTCTTTGATTCCGCCAGCATTGGCGTGGAGCTGCACTCGAGGGGCCGTGCGGCACCTTCGGGCGCCTTTGACGGCCTTGCGGGAGGCCGGCCCCAGCGCGGCCTCGACGGTTTCAAGTGAGCCTCCGATCATTTTAGGGTGTGAAGGCGTGTGAACGTCTATGTGCCGGTGTCACGTGTGTGTCCCGGCTCCCCCCGGTGTCTTTTTACCGGTACCGGTACTGTACTGGACTCTTCTCATGTGTGTTCCGGTTCCCCCGGAGTACTCCCCGGTGTCCTTTAATCGGTCCTTGTGCCATCCGCACGTCACCCAGCAGGCCCTCTCATCCACATTCTTTAGTTGCCCACGGCCACTGGGGCACCACCCTCCTCGCACCGGCCTCGGCCACCGTCCGGTCGAGCGCAGCGCGCAGATACTCGCCCTGCTGCTGTACGTCCGATCCGCATGCGTTCCACTCCCACCACGGGATGGGGCATAGGATCTCGCCGAGTGCACGCACCTGGCGCCGCTTGAGCTGCGTCGAGGCCGTCGGCACGTGGGTACGTGCGCGGAAGTGGTGTGGTCCGTCCGCCTCAACCCCAACCCGCTCGCCCTTCCAGTGGACGAGGGCGTCGAGAGTGTAGCCACTCGAGGTGACCACCTCCGGCTCCGGGCGCAGCCCAAGGGCCGCCAGACCGTCAGTCACCTGTCGCTGGAAGCGCGTGACACGTGTGCCCCCAGGGATGAGAGTGCCATGCTCGGAAGCACCGAGGACGAACGAGTCAAGGCAGAGCGCGCTCAGATGAGGGGAGAACGGCGCGGCACGCTGCTGCTCCACGAACCAAAGCTGCCACTGGTGCAGCTGGCGCAGCTCCTCACGATCTCGGTGGATCTCCCACGACATCGACTCAAACCGTTCGGCAAGGCTTGAGGCGAAGGCCTCGGATGGGGAGTACTCAACCGCTGCACAGGCCCACGCAAGCTTCGCTAGGGGGCGCGTCTCAAACCGATCCAGCCGCGCGAGTGCCTGCTGCGCCAGGCTGTCGAAGAGTGCGGGCGGTGCTGCCTCGTCGGTGACGGCGTACGCCCAGGCCACGTTGGCCACGTCCACGGGCGCCATTGCGAGCTTCCCGTCCCTTATTTGGCAGCTGGTCGTCTCGACGACGATCTCCGCCACCGCCGCAAACAGCTTCGGGGAAGGGTGCTGCGCGGTCGCGTATGCCCACACCCAGATCGCGAGCGAGTCGTAGTCCGCAGTTGCCTTATTTGGCAGCTGGCGCTCGGCGAGGGCATCAAAGAGCTCTGGCGCAGGGTGACCCGCGTTCGCGTATGCCCAGGCCGTGAGGGCGGCCTGGTGCGGCTCGAAATCGGCGGCCATCACGGCGCCTGCATGCGCCAGCGCCCCGTACAGCCGAGGCGCAGGGTGCCCCAGAGTCGAATAGGCCCAAGTCAGGTTGAAGAGATGTAGTGGCGTGAATTTGGTCGCGCTGCGGATGGCGACTTCCTCTAGCGCGTCGAAGAGGTGCGGAGCGGGCTGCTGCGCTCGCGCAAAGGCCCAGGCGAGCAGGCTCAGGTCGAGTGGCGTGAACCTCGCGGCGCGTCGGCTGCCAGCCTCGCTCACTGCGTTGAAGAGGTCACGCCCGGCTGGCGAAGAGGCTCGCTGCGCGCTCGAAAATGCCCAGGCAAGGTTGCACATCTCCTGCTCGTTGAAATCGTCGACACGCCGCGTCGCTGAGCGTGCGATCGCATCCCACATCTCACCCCACGGCTCGGGCGGCAACGGGCTGCGGACTGCCAGCGCATGCGCGATGTTGCTCAATGCACGCGAGCTCAGGCAGCCTTCACGGATCATTGCGAGGCTCTGCTCCCGTAGCCTCGTGAGGAGCTGCGCATCGTCCTGCTGATGCTGTTTCGCGAGCTTTGATACACGACTCCAACACGCGCTTAGGTGAATGTCGTTGAAAGCTTTGGCATGCTCTTGATGGACGGCAAGCAACCGATGTGGTGAGGAGGCTCTCGTGATCTCCGCTGTTATCGAACGGGATGAGATGTTCGCGAGGCAGCGTGTGGTTCGACAGTGAGCTAGGCTAATAGCGGATTTCTGCAGTCGTGACGACCCGAAGGAGGACCGCATCATCAAGTCGAATGGCACTGCCGGCAGTAACAAAAGGGGCAAAGAGTGTGCCGTGCCGCGTCGCGTGCAGTCGCGTGCATTGCGTTCCGCGCGGCCTTCTCTCAAACACACAAGAACAAAGAACTCCACCTATGTGCTCTTCATGATGAAAACCATGGTGTGAAGGGGGTCCAGGGGTCCCCTAGCTAGTTGTAACCGCACACGTATGTACGCCGGTCCGGTGTCTTGGGTGTCGAGTTATAAGCAATGGCTGTGAGAATGTGTGTTCGACGTGTGTGTATTGTCAAACACTTTTATTGTCGAACACTGTTATTGTCACCTTTAGCGGGCACCAGTCGAGTAACAGTGCCGTAACACCGCGGTTGTCGCGTCCGAGGTCCGTGACTGGTTAACGTTCACACACAACACGTAAACGGTACCACACACAAACAAATTTCATGTCAATGGTTATCATTCGACACCCAAGACACCGGATTTCACACCATGGGTTGGCAGCTCTTGTGTGCACCTTCGCGAGTTGGGAACAGCTCAGCTCCCAACATTTGACCGTGAGCAATCGGGAGCAGTGCCGCTCCCACTTGGACTTGCTAGATCTGCACATGCATCGTCATTCAGTGTCTTGTGGGCTCCTCGCTCAGGTCTGCGACGACTAAATCGGAAGAAACGTCTTCGAAGACGTTGCTGCCACCATCCCCACCTTCGGACACGACTCCGGCACCATAGTGCCCATCGTTGTCGATCCCTCGGGACTTGCTCGAGAAACACTGGATCGCTCGGAAGTCGAAAGCCCTGCTGCCATCGGCACGGGGCTCGCCAGCATGGACATCCATGCCAAGGGCTTCCGCCTGCAATTCGAGCTGTAGCACGAACTTGGCAAACGCGGTGCGGTTTTGGAGGGCGGACTCCAGGCGCGTCTCGACGAAGGTGAATGAGAGCATCGCTACTAATAGATTCATGAGCAGGACGAGGGCGAACAGCACATAGAAGTAGTAGCCGATGTAGAAGACAGCGAAGTCGACGGCCTGCAGATACGACATGGACTCAAAGTGCTTGGGGTCCAGGGATATCGAGAAATGATATCCAACAAGTGCCATCCCCATCAAGTGCTCGAATGAACTGAACCAAGTGTTCATGGGCTCCATGAAGGGCAGAGGCCCAGTCGTGCGCGGGAAGAGCACAAACAGGGTGAAGTAGGAACAGCAGAATATGTACACGAAGAGGTACAAGAAGACCACGAAATCGTTGAACAACACCTTGTAGGTTATGAGCAAGAAGATGTTGAGCGATTCGAAGGGTGTGAAGAGCTTGTGCGCGATGTACGCCATCCAGAATAAGATGGAGAGCGAGAGACTCAGCCACAGCAATCCGGGCATCTCCTCTGATCCATCGCCGTATGGCTCAGAGTGCACCTCTCTCAAAGATGACACTGACTCATGACCTTTATGATCTCGGAACAGCAGAGGGTCGCCGCTTTCGTCTTCGGCAGCTTTGGGGAAGTCGAAGAAAAGCAGCAGGAGGCAAGAGACGGTCGTCCACCCGGCCGCAAGCATAAAGGTGGTCCCGCCGTGGTTGTGCACAAAACTAATCGTTTGCTTCGCCAGGGTCCAGTTGCTCAGAGCGCCTAGCCCTGCTCCCATCTTCTTGCCCGCCTCATTCTTCCAGAAGAGGCGCGCGCGCCTGAGCTCCTCCTCGACACCGAAGGCGGTAATGCACAGGATTGCAATGGCAAAAGGACGGAGATCCATCTGTGAATCCAATGACGGATAGACCTTCATGCACATGGCCGTGTAAATGAGGCAGATCAAACCTAAAATGTCGATGAGGCAGCGCGCATAGTGGATCCGGGAACCAAACTTGACCCACTTCTGGCGAAAGAGTTGATAGATGAAGCCCCGCAAGAAGGAGTCGAGCAACAGCGTCGTCGTCTCCTTCGCCGCATCAAATCGGCCAATAAGCTCCATCACGTCGCCACTTCCCGAACCGGCCGAGTCCACGCCACTCAAGCACATTGAGTATTGCGTGATGGGGCCCCATTTCCAGAGCACAGAGCACTGCTTGCGCAGCAAATGCTTGGCCGTCTTGTGGTCGCCCAAACGCACAGCCACCTGCATCGGGTTGAGACGGTACAGCCCCAAGCTGACCAAGGAGCCCACCCGCGCTAGCACCGTGGTGTCAGCGCGGTACGCCTCGGGTAGTTCCAAAGTCATCCAGTCATACATCGATCGATGTCCATTGGCCGCAACAATGTGGAGTGGAAGCATCCCCGTCAGCTTGCACGAACTAGATGTGTCATTAAATGACACGATGCCACTCGCGAGCATGGCGTGAACTGCCTTGCGGAGCCCGAAGCAGCATGCATAGGCAAGGGTCGTACCACCATACCATCTCATGGGCGACTCGTGAAAGAAGATGCCCGAGGCTTGCGAGCCGAGCAGCGCTGCCACCTCCTTACGCGAGAGGTTGTCGAGAGCGATCTGCAAGAGCTCGCACAGCAGATCCTCACGCCGGTTGACGCAGCAGATGTGAAGCGAGGACTCCCCTACGAACAATGGAACGCCGCCTCGGTGCATCGCGTGCGTCTGCGCGACCAGCTTTGGGACTTTGCGGTAGATTTCGGCTGCGAGCTCCAACGACGTCTCTGTGTTGCCGACGACGAAGGCATGCATGATCAGGGCACCGACTTCGTCTGGTGTGGTGAAGAATGGGCACAACTCATCGGTCGCCAGTGCGATGAGCAGCTGCTTCAGAGCTTCTAGCTGGGTCCCAGATGGCATGAATTGAGGACCAGAGGCGACCAGCGAACACAACGGGAACTGGTAGAGGTTGCACGAGGCCGCTGGTAGAGTGACACCATCCAACATGATCGAGGAGTTCCACGTTAGCAAGTGCTGTCCACTGGTGTCGAGGGTGGTCTGCACCGCGGTATTGCCGCTTAACAACGCAACATGGTGCGTGACGTGCGGCTTCGCGCGCTGAGGTTGAGCGTCCCTCTTCCCTAGGGCGTCCTGCGACGACACGATACTTGACACGATCCTCATTGGGCCGCTCAGCTTCTGCGCTCCAGGATCCTGAGTTACGGTCGCCTTCCTCTGGCGGGGGGGCGTAGGCGTGTCCGGAAGGAACGGGGCGATTCCTGTCGTGTTGCCGGCCACTGCAGGGACAGGCTCCTTGCCTGGCGACAGCGGCGGCGATGCGGGAGCGGGTGGTTTGCCAGGGCTTGCAGGCAACGCGTTGGCGCGCGTTGTCGCAGGCTTCATTACGATAGCTTGTGCCCTTTCGTGGCGCCATGCGGAGATTGGTGAATCGCCGTTGCTCCGAGCTGCTCTTGGAGATGTGCCTCGACTCGAAAGTGAACGGCCGGAGAGCATACATGTAGCTCGAGGAGATCCACACTTTTGACGAGCTTGCTGGCCGGGACTCACTGGCGGGCCGCTTGGCGTAAATGATTCATCACGCGCCCCAAATTCGTGTGCGGCAGCCTTCAATATAGGATATCCAGGCGCTCGAAAGGGGTACGCACCATTGAAAGGAATATCCGACAGCTGCTGGTCTAGTAGACCTTGCTTCTCCGCCGATAGTAGCTGCGCGGTGGGATCCATGTGCGCGGCGGAACCACCACGGGACCGCTACGACGCACACGCTCTGACGCCTGGTACAGAATGAGGAGCACAGGTTTTCTGTGTGACATTGTGCGGAGCAGCCGCGGGTTTTGGAGGCTCGTTTTGGAAGTCAAGTCAAATTTTTGAGAGGGTGTGAACGTTAACACGAGCGCGCGGCCTGGGGGGGGGCTTGATGAGGAATGTAATTGCGCCTGACCTGAGTGTTTGGGGCGCACAGCTTGAGCCTTGAGCTCAATTCTTGAGCTTCGCGACACACAGTCCTCCCCCCCCCGCGCATTGCCCCCGCGAACGGTACATGACGGTACAACGTCGTGCCGAAGAGCTGGCGGACTCGGGACTGCACGGCAGACTCTGAGAGCACGACCTCTCGACCTGGATCCTGGAACGACACCTTCTGTGACTACTTTTAACTCACAACTTTCTCATGGTCTCAAAAAGGGCGCCGCCCCACAGCCCACAGCCACACCCACGGGACTGGGTGACTGCCAACCCTAAGCCGGTGTGCACACGCCTGACAAGAACGGACTGTAGAGAAGCGAAGAATGGCCCCGTCGGGTCCGTTAGCGTTGCCATGATACTCAAAAGGAACTCTCCCTCTGGGTGCAATAGGATAGTCTCCGATCTTGGCGTTAGTCATCGTCATCTTGATCTTCGGGCTCCGCACCGAAACCCGGCTCGTCGGCGGCTCCACCGGCCAGCAACGCGATCGTGCGCGTCCTGGCGGCATCGAAGCCGACAGTGCCGTCCGCCGCCGCTGGCATGAGGACCACCGCGCCGCAGGCGAGGAGAGCGCAGAGGAGACCAGAGCCTCTCGAATGGGCGAGGATGATCGGCTGCGCGGCCAGGGCGACGGTGAGCTCGGGCCGCGGCACCAGCTTTGCATGCGCCGCATCGCAATCGCACTCGATTGCACAGAGATGTACTGCCCAACGCCCTGCAAAGGCGAGCGCTATGAGGCCGGAGCCAACTACCTCGCAGCCGCTCATGATGCAGGTGCCACCGCTGGCGCCAAGAGCAGTGCCGTCGACACCCTCGCTGCTGCAGCCGCCGCCGCCACCGCTCGTCATGCCCGCCTCTGCCTCGACGTTCCCGAGAAGGCGGGCAGCGCTCATGGTACCCAGGAGTACGCCGCTGTGTGCTCGCCAGTAGCACACCTCGGCGCCGTCGGAAGCGACGGTAAGGAGGAGAGGGGCGTGGCGCAGGGGTAGCAGCAGCTGCAGCGGCGTCATGTGAGACAAGTAGTAGCACTCAATGACGAAAGCATGAGGCCAGTGGCTACTCCGCACGTGCCCTTCGCGGTCCGATGTCAGGATGGCGCCGCCGTTGGCGCTGAAGGCGATGTGCGAGACTGGCGAGAGGTGGCCGAGGATCAACGCGGGTGCCGTATCGTTCTCGCAGTCGCCAAGAACCACGCCGTGCACCTCGCCAAACATGTCGGCCCACAGCGCCATCGCGCCGTCCGGCGAGAAGGCAACACAGCCAACCTTTTTGCTTGCCGTCCACCGAAGGGCGGGCGCGAGCGGTGCCGCCAGCGCCGAGGACGGCGAGAATGCGTCCAGCCACCAGAGTGCCACCTGCTTCTCGCCGCCGGCCGCAAGCAGCCGCGTGCCCGCCGCGTTGAAGCTCGCGCACGTCAACAGAGCTGGCTCGAGCGCACACTCCTCTGCGTGCGGAGGCGCGGTCGAGAGCAAGCGCAGGGTGCCACCACTCACGCAGCACACGTGCGCGTCGGAGGCGGCGAGCACGCCTGCTCGGCGTTGTGCCAATACTGCGGCTTGGCGCTGCGCAGGCGGCGCGAGCGCGCCGCCCGCGGCGGGCGGCGGAGGCTCGTCCATTGACTCCATGGTCTTGGCAAGAGTCTTGGTCGTCTTGGCACGTGGTCTCAGCTGGGCAAAACCGGGGTTTACCTCTTGGAATACAGTAAATTCACGCTCACGGAACACTTCACACTTTGCGAAATTTTTGGCGATGTCGTCAGACACCGGCGTCTTCCCGCAGTACCAAGCCGGTCATCAGTGCGATGCCGAATCGTGGCTGCCGTCGCCGCATTTTCGCTCGCACCGCCTCGACGACGAGCGGGGCACGGTCCTCACGCACACGCGGGTGGCGCTGCTCGGCGGCAGTGATGCGGCACTCGGTCGCCTCGTCATGACGGCGGACGTGCTCGGCGTGCACCGCTTCACGCTCACGGTCGCTTCGAGCCGCTCGACGACGGGAACCAAGATCCGCGTAGGCGTGGCCAACGTGGACGGCACTCGCGTCTGCGGCATTCGGCCATGGGACGGCCAACTCTTCCCACGCCCAACTCGAGTTGGCCACCCGAGTGCAGTAATGAGTGACCCATACAGCGATGGAAGTCCGCGCTACCTCTTCCTGAATCGCACCGCAGTCGGTCGCGAGGTGGAAGTCCGCGTCAACTTCGTGCGCCGCCGTCTCACCTTCCGCCTCGACGGCGAGGGCGACGTCGATTCGCGCGTGCCCGGCTCGCAGTTGCCCGACAGCCTCCGTCCGTGGGTGCAGTGCGCGTATGAGGGCGACGCGGTCGTGCTCTCGCGCTACTCGTTTACGCCGTACCGTGCGGCGCCGACGACGCCGCGCGCAACCTCGCCCTACGGCACGCCCGTGCCCCCCCTCGCCGCCACAGACCAACGCCTTCGGCTCCGCGACGGAGGCGGCAGCGGCCGCGGCCCTGGAAGATGACGTGGATTCAGCCCACGAAGATGATGTGAGCTCGCCCTCGCCGCGCTTCGGCGCCAGCACTGGCGCCAGCACTGGCGCCCGCACCGCTGCGCGCACGTCGTCACCCAGCAGCCGCCACGCAGCCACATTGCGTTCACCCAGCCGTGCTGATAGCAGGCGAAGCAGCGCGGCGGCGGCGGCGGCGGCAGCGGCGGCGGCGGCGGACGCGATATCCACGTCGCCATCGGCACGGCTGCGTGTGCAAGAGGCGACGATGCATGCGTGGGCCGACGAGAGTGCCCGCGCGCGGCGGACGTCGGGATCTGGATGCATGCATATGCATGCATCCGACATGTCTGGGCTCGTCCAAGCTGCCGCGGCCGAGGCGGCCGAGGCGGAGGCGGCCGCCACCCTCGCGGAGGAGCGTGCTCAAGCGGCCGAAGCGAAGAGCGCGAGATTGAGCCGAGAAGCTACCCGTTCCACATCGCGGGGAAAGACGGGCACCTCGCCGGCGCTGGCGCAGTCGCCGCCGCCGACACCACCGCCTAGCTTTCCCGGATCCCATGCTGCCAACGGATTGCATGCAGCCACGTGTGCAGCCAAGACTCCACATTCCCGTAGCGGGCCGTCGTCCTCGTTTGGGGCGCCGCCCCGGGCACTCAAGGACGTGTGGGAGCCGGAGATGGCCGCCACACGTAGTCAGGTGGGGCTCATCTCCATGGCCGCGATCAAGAATGCCGTCGCCACGGCTCGAAAGGAGGCGGCCATGCACTCGAGCTTCGCCGCGGCCGCCGCCAAGGTCGAGGAAGGTACGCGCGACGGCTACTCGTACTCGGGCGCGCTTGACGCGTATTCGCGCTCGCCCGCGGGCGTGGGAGGTCTGCTTGGGCCTACCGGTCTACCCGTGGAATGGACTTTGGCAGATTGGCTGCTGCGCGGACAAGAGCACGGCGGCGAGCCCAAAGCAGACAAGGCCAATCCAGAGAAGCCATGGGAGAGGCCCAATCGCTCTCGCCACACGAACCCGAAGCTGCCCGCGACGACGCGCATCGCCGAGGTCATCGCGGCGGCGGTGACAGCGCCTCTGCGGATGGAGCGGCCGCCGGCGCCGCTCACGCTCGCATACCTACGGGCGCTGGCGGCGCAGCCTGATCGGCGCCTTGCCGTTGAGCGCCTGCTGCGCGACGGCAAAGTAATCGAGTCCATCGCACATGAGATCTGCCTTGCTGCGGATGCGATCGTAGCGGACCTCAGCCTCGGCGCCACGCTCGCCACCGCCACCAACGGGGGCTGCGGAGGAGGCGGCCGCGCAGGCGGAGGCAGTGGCAGTGCAAGCCCGCGCGGGTTGGCCGCCACGCCCGGCGCCCATCGTAGCGATACCAAGCCTCTACTCCATAGCCCAGCGAGGGGCGGCACGCCAAGCCCCAAACGCACCGGCTCGCCACTCGCTGCACGTGGCGTGGTCACGCCGCCGCCACCGAGCCCTGGCCCACCCAAGTCACACCTTCGGTTGGAAGAGCTGCGCGAGCTGCGGGACGCCGGCCGGATGACGCAGAGCGAGTTTGTCGAGAGGCGGCGAGAGGTTCTGGACGCCTTCCTCGCCGAGAAGCCTGTCGAGGTCGTCTCGCTGACAGAGGAAGAAACAGCGCAGAGTAGAGCAGTAGACCGTTGAGGACCTTCGTTACGTCCTGGTGCGTTGCGCTTGCGGCTCAGCCTGCAGCATGCAGGTGCGTTTGCAGTCTTGCACGAGTATCGGATCAGCAGTTCAGCAAAAGATGTGTTCGGTGGTAAGAAAAGGACGTGGGGGGCGTTGCCGGCGTTATGCCGGCGGCGGCCGGCGTTAACCGTTAAGGCCGTAGGCCGGCGGCCCCCCGGCGGGGCGCGCCCGCGGCGCGAGTGGCGATATTTTGACCTTGGGGGAGGGTTTCAACACTCAGGTAATTACCCTATGGTGTTTCTACATAGTGGGGCGCGAGATTTTGAACTTGGGGGAGGGTTTCAACACTCAGGTAATTACCCTATGGTGTTATTCTACATAGTGTGAGCCGGATCGCGTCAAGCCCGCGATTAGGCTCCAAGAGCTCCCAACTGGCCCCATCTCTCTTCTGTTACTGTTTGGAAAGGTCTTGCCTGAGCACCAACCAAGGGGCTCGCCACCTCGCCAGCCCCTTGGAATGCTCAGCTTCAGCCTAGTTTACAGTCCGTTGGGCTCGGTTGGGATGTATTGTTAACGAACACGACGTCCCCCCAATGCCTCAGAAACCCCATTGTAGTCAGGTGCTTCCGGGGTCAGGGGGGGTTTGTTATCGAGTTTGGGGGGGTTTGTTATCAGGATACGTATCCTGATGTATTGTGATGTATCTT